>FIZR01004904.1:0-12056 GCA_900060175.1 Ferrisia virgata
TGAAGGATTGATTTTATGATTTTAAGTTGAAATGTTGAGGAAAATTAGAGATGTTTGAAGTTGACTCGTCATAATAGTGGACTTTAACCTTAAATCGATTTTATGCATTTGATTTGAAATATCGTCATTCGTTGACCCGCCAATAGTTCAGCTTGACTCAGGATTGATTTTAAGATTTCAGGTTGAAATGTCGAGGAAAATTAAAGATGTTTAAAGTTGACCCATAAACAGTTGCCCTTGACTCAGGATTGACTTCATGTTTTTAAGTTGAAAATTAAAAAAAGTTGACCCGTTAATAGCTGACTTCGACCTTGAATTAAATTTTTGATTTTAAGTTGAATAGTTGAGGAAAATTAGTTGACCTTAATTTCATGTAAATTATATTGAAAATTATTCTGTTCCACTATTTAGGAAATCAAATTTATGCAGTTATGAAATTCTAAAGTTGGAAAAAAGGATCACATTTGAGTGTTAGTATGAAAAAATTGTCCGTAACAGTAAACGAAAATGAATCAATTTCGTTAAAAATATAGAAGAAAATTTTCCAAGTGACAAGTATTGAATAAAAAAAAATAATACTAATTACAATTAAAATATCAAAACTTACATTCTTTCAATGGTTTCTCTTTGCGTGCAAAGAGTTCTAAGTATTCTTATTTTTTGAGTTTGCTCCTTGCCTATCTCGCCCCTCCTCTCTCTTCCATAATGGGCTAGGAAGTTGAAATTTGGTATGTATATTTAGTATATAGGTCTTAGATGTGCCTTCCGATGCTTTTTTTTAATTCAATTAAAAAATGTCATATTGTTTTTTTTCGTCTTTTTGCAGTTTCACAGAGCAAAATTCACGTTTTTTGAAATATTTTTAAAAATATTTTATTTTCCAATTTTTTTTTCACCTTTTGAGCTATAAATTGATATTTTGGGTAATTTCTCGATTTTTTTAACGTGTAAAATGGCGTTTTTAATTGATTTTTTACCATTGTACCTCCAAAATGCGAAAAAGTAATGTTTATTGAGGATTTTTGCAGTTTTACATTATTTTTAAGCTATGAAATAACATTTTAAACGACTTTTTCATTGATTTCATACCTTGGAGTCAAAAAAAAAAAATCACCGAATTTTGAGCAGGTTTTTCATTTTTTTGTCATAACTTACTGAAAGTGAACTTATAAATTTTAGTTCATTTTGAGGTAGTATTTGAAATTTTTTTCAGAAGTTCAACGTTCAACAAACGTTGCTCTAAAAAGTAAACACGAATGCAAAATTTTACCCTACTATCATAAAAAAAAATTGTTATTGGTGTAACAAAATTTAGCATTTCACTATGTGGACCAATTTCATAAATTCGTTCAATTCGTGTAAAATTTCTACAACTTATACCTACAAATTATTCGTGCAGGTTTAATTTTTGTTTGTATCAAAATTGAATATTTTTAAGCTTAAAAGTTCTGGACGAAAATTTTTTTAGATCATAAAAGAAACGTATAAAAGTATAATAGGTAATATATATATTTTTTCAAACATTCAAATGTTTTGATCATGTTGAAAATAAATTAGTCATCAAGGAAAAAAATTTGTCACCACTCGTCAAAACATTAGTACATATCTCACTAATGTAACCTAAACGATATTTAGCCATTATCGAGCTTCCGTTCAGTCCTATATTCGAAAATTAATCGTGAAAAAAAATCACAGGTGTTATTGGCTAATTTAAACATATACAGTACCAGTATGAGCATACTGTGTCTTAATTTACTGTCTGGTTCGTGGAATTCACTAGTAAAACCATAACAATACTTTGCTATTACCACGATTCTAGTATACTTAATCCATATGATATGTTTATACACCTTGATTTAATGATAGATTGTATAAGGACTGGTTTTAGATGGGAGGTGTGCAGGGAGGACTTCCATGTTTTTTGTACAGATAGATAAGAGTACAAACATCTATGTACTTTTGCTCGTGATCAATTATGCTAGGTACTTGGCATTGAAAAATACTAGTTTTAATATTGCAGGTTTTGCACATGTGTACTTGGGATAGCTGAACTTCATTAAGTAACTGCCTAATGAGCGATAATTTTTTCGTAGAATCGATTTACTCTACTCATTGCAGTTGTGATAGCAAACGTACATATTTTTACATAATATAATTTGCTTCAACTTAACCTAATACAATTTTTTTATTTTTTCTGTTTCAGGTGAGTACGAATATTGATCGTCATGAGAATAAAAAAAAAAAATCTTAGTTAGTCGTAAAGTACATGGAATTAAATTCGGTAACTATTCTATGGTCTGTGAAAAAAACTAACTTGTATTTATCGCTGCATCATCATCCAAGTATGTACCTGTACCTATACCAAATTACTTTGATATATTCAAGGATCTAAGTTTGGAAAATTAATACCTACTCGATTCGGTTGTGTTCAGATATTCACCTCTATAAACCCAAAATTACTAATTCTACCCTCTTTTACCACGTATTTTTCTTTCTTCTTAAAATTTTAATTTAGATTCTGAAAATTGATTGAAAACATTTTTCATTATGATATTGGTTACATTGGCAGTACAATTCAGAAATGTATCTATGAAAAAAATAGAAGGTGCTTGCGAGAGGTTTTAGGATTCGAACATGAAAGTAGAAAAAAAATACCAGACACAAATTCTACCTAGTTGAAATTATGTATTTCGATACATTACGTTTTTTATTCGAGTTTTTGCCTCCCTCCTCACAGCAATACGGATTTGAATTCTGGCATGGCAAAAAATACAACTCGATAAAATATGGAAAAGCAAGAGAAAAGGGAGTATTTTCCAAATTTTTTATAATTTTAACGACACCCTTCGTAGTTATGCTGATTTTCTATGTCATACTGTCAATCAAAAACCAAGCTATTACAGTCTATCGATCAATGGCGAATGAAGAGGGAGGGAGATAATCAACAAAATCCGTTTTGGGGTCCTAGAAGACTATTAAGACAATTTTTAGCCATGTCAGATATTTATTTTTATTTTTCTTATTTATTTTTTTCCCCGCCGACCAAAATCGCTCCAATTCGGTTAATCGGCACAGTTTGGCGGCGAATTATATATGTATGAGTGGGGATCAACTAGGGTCAAAATTCAGCTATACTCCAATTTGGGGGAGGGTATGCTGGGGGATCAAAAACGCAAAAATTGCTTCTTTTTAAGCCAATTGATAGAAAATCTAAAATTGTATAACATATTCAAAAATCAATCTCTCAAGTCAATTAGGAGGGGAGATATGGAGGTTTCCCCCTTTTTTGATCTTGAAAAAAGGCTTTTCCTCCCCTATCTCCTCACCAAATTGATCTGGAAAGTTGAAATTTGGTATGTACATTTAGCTGAAGCCTTAAATGTGCCTTTTGGCGGTTCCGACTTTTTAGCTCCAGTGCACCCCCTCACAGCTCCAAAAAGTGGTTGTTTGATAGGTTTTTCTCATTTTTCTCATTTTTTGAGGTTGTTCCTCACATTACTCCCTTTCAAATTGAGTTAAAAGCTTGAAATTCGGCATTTGTATCAAGTGGTGGTCGTAAATGTGCCTTTTGGGGGTCTCGAATTTTCAGCCCCATTTCACCCCCTTACAGCACCAAATATGTTATTTGGTCATTTTTTCTTGTTTTTTGGGTTTATTCCTCGTATAACTCCCCTCCAAATTGGCTAGGAAGTTGAACTTAGGTACGTTCCGTCTTTGGGGACCTTTGATGTGTCTTTTGAGGGTAACGACTTTTCAACCCCATTAAACCTTTCCTGCTCGCAGTGCTGATTAGGAAAAAATCATCACTTTGCTTTTTCCTTAGTTCAAAAGATTCAGATGGTTTTCATTTTCAGATCTTTTAATGAAGCATTAGTAAAGTCCTATGCTAAAATAATGAAAAAATTTGAACTCTGGATGCCCAATAATCTACATTTTGATATCAATCTCGAAATTTAAAAAAACATTGATTTTAAATCCTCCTTTCGGGGGCTTCATTTGAGTTCTACTTCAAAATTGTGAAAAGATCTGAAATTAGGTTGCTGGATAATTTATATTTCGATATGCATATCGAAATTTTGTAACATTTTTATTTTAACTCCCCTCTTGCGAGTGGAATCCATTTAAGTCCTACACTAAAGTGGTGAAAAAATTTGGGATTTGTTTGTCCGATAACCTACATTTCGATACTCACATCAAAATTTTGTAAAATTTTGATTTCAACTCCTCGGTGGGGGGGGGGGGGTCAATTCGGATCTTACGTCAAAATAGTGAAAAAAATTGGAATTGGCGTCCTTCATTACCCCTAAAATCAAATTCTGAATTCTGAAGTTTCCCCAAAATCGATGTAACCTTTTTTCCAAGCGTTCTGGACTATCCAGCAAAAGTTTTAATTTCTCTAGGATTTTTAAAAAGCTCCGGAACGGCAGCATATAAACTTCAGCAGTTGAAAACTTCATCCCTGTCTGTTGAGTCCCATTCGAATGGATTAAAGCGGTTTTCGTGCAATTTCCAGCCAGAGAGTTGAAAAACGTTTAATTTGGTATCGTAAAACCAGTACCCAAATGATACAAAAAAATATTTTCCAACTATTCGGCTGAAAATTCCAGAAAACTATTTTAATTTGTGAAAATGGGCACCATTAGGCAGTGATAAAATTTTCAGCGGCTGAAGTTCATATCCAGCCGTTCTAGAGCATTTTAAAAATCTTGGAAAAATTAACTTTTTACTGGAGGCTTCAGAATGACTGGAAAATTTGATACATTGAATTTCGAGCTCCACGTTAGGTAGCTTCCAAGTTATTTTAAAATAAATGTCTGGAATAATTCATTTTTGTAATTTTTCAAAATCCTGGAAAAAAAATTTTTTTTAGTCTTCAGAATGTCTAGAAAATAAGATAGTTTCATTCGCCTGGTCATTATTAGGTAGTAATCCAATTTTCTCCATAACTTCACACGATCATATTTTGTGAAATATATTATTTTCGATGTACCTATTTATCAGCTGTACAGTGGGTACGAATTCTCAAAAATCTAAAAATGACCTTCATCAGTTGAAAATTTGGTTCCAGTGGTTTTTTGATATGTTCTTTCAAGCTAGCTTAGTTTCGTTCAAATCGGAGCCGAACAATTCAGAAGGTTCCCTTGTTAGCATTAGCCAGATATCTAAATCTCCAGATTCAAAGAGACTGGTGCAAATTTTTTTCCTTTTCAAGGAAAATCCTACCCAGTAAATCGTCTCTTTCCTTTATGTCACTCCTTTTCCTGCAGTCTCTCGACCTTCTCCGAAAAATTCTACCGATCTAGATAAGTCTCCGGCATCAAGTGTCTAATCTATGCTGTCAAAAGTATCGTTGCCTTCATTTTATCCCTTTGCATTTTTTTTTTTATAATAAATTTTACCGTTCTATCGATAAATAGTGCTCCTGAATCTCGCCTTCAGAGAGTTTGCCACGCTTAAACGAAAACGTACGTAAGTTGAACTCCCACTTCTTCTTCATGAAGGCTGAGAACAAATGTGGATTTTTTTTATTCATCGATAATTATTACGATGAGATTCGAAGGTCATCGCGTGCTAATCATATAACAGTCGCTTTTTCAAATCCTAAATATCCTTTATTGCGATTACAAATTAGGGGGCTAATTGTACATAGCTCGTGTGCGTGTAATTATAGGTACATTAGACTGTTCTCTGTATTATTTGCTGTGTCGAGAATTTCATTTCAATGGTTGTATTTTTTTTATACGTTGAAGTATGAAGGCACATTCTACGCTATGATTGTTTTTCAGTTTCGGACGAAACTTCGTCGTTTAGTGACGCGATACTGATACATCTCTCTTTATGATCATGTTGGTGCCTATTTTTATAGTGTTCTTGAGTCATTTTGACATCGGATGGTGTTACAAAATATTAGCAGTGTTACCCTTTCCGTCGAAAAGTCATTACGCGATACCCGATCCTTTGCTGGTCAGATTGGCCGAACTTGGACACGAAGTCACAGTTTACGATCCGTATCCAAAAAAGAACAGCATATCGAATTATCAAGAGGTTGATATAGGATCATGTTTTCCTACACCAAATGATATACTCAGCATGGATGATATGGCTTCAATGGCATCGAGTCCATTTAAATGTCTAGCTTTCCTCTTTTTAAATCCTCTCTTTGATGACGTGAAAAGTTGCAAACCTTTGGCGAAGCTGTTAGAATCTAACGACACATACGACGTATTTCTAACGGAAACTTTCGTCAGCGATATTATGCTCATGTACGGAGCGAAATTCAACGTGCCTACGATTACATTCATACCGAACGTCATGTTTCCGTGGTTATCAAATCGTATGGGTAATCCTGACAATCCGTCTTATGTACCCAATATAATATCCGGATTTTTGGAAAATATGACGTTTTTTGAACGGGTTGAAAATAGCATTATATACGTGTTATCTCTGCTTCTGTATCAATACCGGACTTCTGTAAATGACGATCAAGTCATTCGTAGTGTTTACGAATCGGCGCCTCCTGTCCAAGATCTAATTCGTAACGTGAGCTTGTTGTTTGTCGGTGCGAATTCTGTGATCAACTCTCCGGTACCTTTGGTTCCCGGTGTTGTTAATATTGGAGGTATACACATTAAACCTGCTAAACCTTTACCTAAGGTGAGTGTTGTGTTTCTTATATTTGAAGCGGTATAGTTTCACATGAATTATTAAGAAATGTGGATATTTTTTCAAATCGTTAAAAACGTTCTTCATTCGCTGCATTTCAATATTACTGTCTAGTTACGCATTATAGATTTTTCGATATTGCAAGTGGTGGCAGATAAGCCTAATTGCTTGTATAGATAATCCTCATACTCGAGAAGGTGTTATTTTCTGTTAGGATAATAATATCCAACTTTAGAATTGTTATTGCAAAATTCTAGGTACTTATCGATTTTATTTTTGTGGAAATTTCTTCTTATAGAGATTAGCAAAACACATATCGAATCAAGAGTGGGTTTCAATTCGTGTTTGAAAAAAAAGCATCGCAGCTTGACTTTCGAAACATATTACAATCATGAGAATTGAAAAAAAGCATTGCAAGTACGAAGGGTTTAATGGGGCTAAAAATTCGAAACTCCGAACAGGTAAGTCAAGTGTCCCACAGACAAGACATTCCTAATTTAAACTTCCTAGCCACGATTTAGAGGGGAGTTATGCGAGGAAGAAACTCTAAAAATTAGAAAAATCGAGCAAAAAACCATACATTTGGGGCTATGAAGGGGTGAAATGGGTCAGAAGACTCGAAACCCAAAAAAGGCACATCACCATTTTCGAATTCAGCGCGAAATTTTAAACCATTTCGATTTGCTGCATTGCTGTTTTTAAATGAATGAATGTTTTTATTATAATTTGGTGGGGGTGGGAGGAATGAGGGTTGGAAATTTTTTTGGAGGGCCAAGGTACGCTAAGAGTTGAAACTAATCAGCCACAGTTATCTGATTTGCGTAAATTCCAATTACATTTCACCTAAATGGTGTCACTTCTCCAGTTTCTCCCTCAAATTCAAGTTTGGGGACAGAACTCCATCGAGAGGGATCGAAATTAAAAATGAGGATGATTTTCGAATTCAGCGCGAAATTTTGACCTATTTTGATATATCATATCGCTATTTTTGAGCGAGTATTCCATGGCTTAATGAGGGGGAGGGGGTGGCCAGCCTGTTTATTTTTATTAGTTCGCATTGTCCAGGATTTTTTCGCCCATTTTTGCGGGAATCAACTTTAAATGATTTCATTCAACAAAACTAACGAGTATTTTTTGGTTCTCACCTATATTTTGGATAAGAAAGCTGTTTTGCTGTCAAAAATCGTCCAAAATGCATAAAAATTGCATTTAAAGTGCAATAGAATGCAGTTGTGCAGAGTGCAACTGAAAAAAATTACATATTCAACATGGAGGGAAGTACTTCAGCCCAAATCCATCGAGTTTTTTTGGTTTGGACCACGTCCCCCAACCACCTTTTCAGAGGTCCAACCTCCCCCTCCCCCTTGTACAGGGTTAAAATTTTGAAACTACGCTTTTCTGAATAAGGCGGATGGTATCGACATTTTGGCAGCTCATTTTTTTTTGGCTCTCAAAAAATAACGCTGAATTCGATTTCTAGAGCACTTTTTCGTGTTTGGATCGTAGACTAATAATACCTTTAGGATGTGTTTTTAGCCTGATTTTCTGTCATAATATCATCGAAAACCAGGCTATTACAATCCATCGATCAACGAGGGGTGATAAGGGGGATATCAACAAAATTCGTTTTGGGGTTCTAGAAGACCTATAGAACGATTTTTAGCCATGTCAGATACTTATTTTTATTTTATTTTCCTAAATCCCCCCCTCACCCTCCGAATATTAAAATTATTTACTCCGCTCAATACTGACCAAAATTGCTCAAATTAGAAGCCCTTGCCCCTTTTTAGGCTAATTGATGGAAAATCAAAAGTTGTATAACATATCCAAAAATCAACCTCCCGCGTCAATTAGGAGGGAAAATATGGGGATTTTTCCACTTTTTTATACTTAAAATCTGTATCAAGCACATATAAGACTCCTACTAAATGTGCATGCTAAATTTCAACCCTATACCTGAGTTTCTGGGACATAGAAGTTGGGCGAACTCGAAAAATGGTGAAAACTGCCAATGAAAAGATTACTTTTTCTTGATTTTAAGGAAGTGCTAGAGGGCTACAAAGTAATAACCCCCATTAAGATAATTTGGGACCACTTCGATTTAAACTCTTTTGTTCCAGAGGGTGATAGAAAGGTGTTGAACTAATTCAAAAATCGTCTGTAATTACCAAAGTCGAAATCCCCAAAAAGTTCACACTAGGCTGAGACGTATTTAGCTTATTTTGGAAATCTGCAAACAACGAGGGTCACAATATTTTCGAAATGTAAAAATTTTAGCTTTTTAAACACGCAAAACTGACGCAGAGTTTGCTAATTTTCAAACATTTACAAAAATTTAAAAAAAAACAAAATTATTATTGTTAGCAAATTTTTACCGTTTCCCCTTTTTTAGTGGTTTTCAAAAAATGTTACTATTTGTATTTTTTCACAATTTTCTGAAAAACTAGGAAAAAAATTTTATTCCAGAAACGCACACCTGAAATGGATGTGAAACATGGATTTTACATGATTAAACACGACATTTAAATTTTATCTGCTGCAGGCAATTTTTTCTTGATCGCTAAAAAATGCCAATTTTTCACATACTTTTCCAAAAAAAATTTTATCCAAGAGGACATATTTCATCTATTTCAGACCCAAAAGCAAGTTTTCGTATTTTTTTTTGAACTAATTGATATTTTTGTCTGTTGAAATATCTATTGAGATCTCCTGAAAGGGTGGAAGTGATGAAAACTAATTCTTCTCTAAAACATTGGTGGGTGAGGGGAGCTAGCTCAACATTTGGGGAAGCCTACGCCCCTCTTCCCTCGTGCTTTTCCTTATCTTAGCCTATGCACTTCAATTATTAATCGAATAATTCTTCATTTCTCCGAATACTCGACTGATGTGATTGGTACTTAATGATTTCATTGTGTGATGCAATTTTAATATTCATACGGAACCGTTTTATTGGGCATTAATAAGTGTAATAATTCCATTTTCGGTACAACTTTTGAGAACAATTTTTTTACATTTTTTGAAAATACTTGAAACTTGACAAAATTTGAGTTAGTTTTGCAAGCATAAAAAATTGAGTCACAGAGCTAAAATTTTTATCACATCACTTAGAGATCATTTTGCAACTATTGTGACCAGTAGGGTAGTTAGGAGAGGGGCAGAGTGAGGTGAGTAGTTTAGACAACCCCCTTCCTCCCCTGGTGGGCCAAAAAACTCGAAAAATTTCCATGTTTATGATAATTTTTTCGTAAAACTTTTGAAAATTCGCTGCTTGTTCGTTTTTAAAACGCCCATTTTTTCAAAATTTCGCTCTCGCTTCCCCTCGGAAATACCATGGAAGCCTAAGCCCAAGTTTTTTATGGCTTTATTTCATTTTTTTGCATTTTTATTGTTGTGAAATGGCATTTTAAGTTATTTCTTTTACCATTTTAAATTTAAAATTCAAAGGACAGTGTTTATTGAAAATTTTTCTTCAGTTTTTTACATTTTTTGATCAGTGAGATGGCGTTTAGAACAATTTTTTCTAAATTTTTTATCTTGAAAACGAATGATCGGTGATGTCTGAGCAGTTTTTTTTGCAGTTCTATAACTTTTCAGCTCAAAATTGACATGGGCAAAGTGAGGTGAGTAGTTTAGACAACCCCCTTCCTCCTCTGGAGGCCAAAAAACTTGAAAAATTTTCATGTTTATGATAATTTTTTTCTTAAAACTTTTGAAAATTCACTGTTTGATCGTTTTAAAAACGCCCATTTTTTCAAAATTTCGCTCTCGTTTGCCTCGGAAATACTATGGAAGCCTAAGCCCCTCTTCCCTCGTGCCTTTCCTTATCTTAGCCTATGCTTTTCAATTATAAATCGAATAATTCTACATTTCTCCGAATACTCGACTGATGTGATTGGTACTTAATGATTTCATTGTGTGATGTAATTTTAATATTCATACAGAACCGTTTTATTGGGCATTTGGGCATTAATAAGTATAATAATTCCATTTTCGGTACAACTTTTAAAAACAATTTTTTTTACATTTTTTGAAAATACTTGAAACTTGGCAAAATTCGAGTTAGTTATGCAAGCGTAAAAAATTTAGTCAAAGAGCTAAAATTTTTACCGCATCATTTAGAGATCATTTTGCAACTATTGTGACCAGTAGGGTAGTTGGGAGAGGGGCAGAGTGAGGTGAGTAGTTTAGACAACCCCCTTCCTCCCCTGGGAGTCAAAAAACTCGAAAAATTTCCATGTTTATGATAATTTTTTTCTTAAAACTTTGGAAAATTCACTGTTTGATCGTTTTAAAAACGCCCATTTTTTCAAAATTTTGCTCTCGCTTCCCTCGGAAATACCATGCACACAAAAGAAGTGAAAACCCTTTCTTTAAACCATTCCTACGTATCCCACTGATTGTAACCCCCCTTCTGCAGTTTAAAAAAAAAAAAACAAAATTTGACCCATCCTGGTATGCAGTAGGGTGATCAGATTTTGCTTTCTTGGGAAATGTACAAACGGCGAAGTTACAATAGTTACAAAATGACCACAAAAAGTTGTGGTGAACATTTCAGTCCCCTAAATTAATTTTTTAAACTGGTAAAGCTCGCTTAAAGTTTGAAAATTTTCAAAAATATTCCAAAAATCGAATAATTATTACACGTATATTTGAACCTAAAATGATCATTAACGAGAAGTTTTCATCGTTACCTTTCATTCCCAGAGTTTTTAAAAAATGTCACTTTTTGCCTTTTTCATGAGGACATCAATTTTAGATGGTTATTTTTGAATGTATTTTATAATTTTTCGAAAAAAGTTTCATAAATTTAGGCTCTCCAAAGCAATTCTTAATTTTTGTACCATTTATATTGTATGTATTTTTGTATGCTGGAATACCAATTGGGAACCCATGAAAAGGGTAAAAGTAGCGAAAACAGATCTTAAATGGACGAAGTTCGGTGTACTCGGACCATTTTACGAAGTGTTGACTGAAAAAAAAAATTTTAATGATGTGAAAACATTCTTGATAGAGCACGAAGAAACAATCACCCCTAGAAAAGTATCTATGGCTATAAAATACAAATTTTTTGCTCAGTTGTCTAAAATAGATGTCGTAAATTCATTTCAGGGAGGCGTTTCTCAAAAAAAATTTCTTTCGGGGTTCTTCAGAAAATCATAATTATTGAGCTTCAAGTGGGTTTTTGCTCTATTCTTTTGAGGCCGCGTCGCAAATATTATGACCACTCCGTTCGCAGATCTCCAAAAGAGCAAAATTCAGCCTACGGTAGTATGCACCTTCTGATTTTCAATCAATTGGTTCAAAAATTAAAAAAAAATTTCGGCTCTGAATATCATCCCTAAATTTTGAACATGATTAAATTAGACTCACGACACCCCCCCCCCCTCGATGAT
>FIZR01004905.1:0-21526 GCA_900060175.1 Ferrisia virgata
CTACAATCTACGTGTAGATATTTTTATTTTCATCATAGCATTAAAATTTTTTTTTTAAAAGGAGGCGACAAAATTTTGAATTCCCCGGGGCGGCGATTTCCTTACTACGCTACTGGAACGTATAAATTCATCTTCATCGAATTTAATTCCGAAAATTACAAAACATATTATGTTAACAGATCCTTTATTTATTGTACTACTATGCCCCATTCATCACACAACAACAGTAAATCCATTATTTTAGCAGCAAGTGGGACAGATAGGCTAAAGTGGGAGAAAAAAGTATGCCCAGAGGTTTTGCTAATTTCAAGACTCATGGGAGAGTTTTGATATTCAATTTATCTGCTCGACAAATCATCGACCACCTTCGTCAATGAAGATGAACTGGAGCTTATGCATATCAGCCCCTGAATGGCAAATATCAACTTCATATTTCCCACGAATCCGGAGAGTGAAACTAAGAGATAAACTTTCAATACGATAGCACTAGGAAGTACGTAAAGATTAGCAAATATACAGCATACTTATGTGATCGAAAGCAAGCAAATTAGAAAGAGGAAGAGGAACTGAATTCGTTTGCTGTCAATAAACTCAATTTTGAAGGCACCTATTATAATTTTCAAGATTGTGTCGGACGTACGGGTTTGTTGAGAATCGAAAGGAGATTAAGAAATTTGAATTTATTTAAATTTTGAAAGTCCGAAGGTGAATTTTTGAGATGGATGAAAGCTGAACTTTCGATGATGAGCACAGAAATTTGAAACTTCCAGAAAATGAGAAAAAATTAACATCAACAAAGTTTTTTATGCTTATCTTAACCAATCAACTTTCATGTCAAAAGTGAACTTAAACAGCCCCAGAAAACATATGGGTCTTGGAGTTCGGTAAATTCAAATAAATTAAAACCGAAGTTGGAAAAAAACAAAAAAAATTTGCAATCGATTAAAGTACAACCATAATCAAAACCGATTCGTTTTAAAAATCCAAACCAAATCAATTTTAATTCAATCTCGGTTTTATAAGAAAAACAATAAACCGGATCACAATTCTCGTGGGGTAAAAAATTGACAAAAATGCGTGCGAAATGCAGAAAATAAATCAAACGTTGTGAAATAATGTTGAAAAATTGTAAAACTTTGATAAAAATGGGTAAAAAGCCCAGAAAATTGATCAAAAATCACGAAAAACTGTTCAAGAATTATTGAAAAAAGACTTAAAATATGAAAGAAATCGTTAAAAACCGTCTAAAACTGACCTAAAATATGAAAAGAAAAAACATCAAAAGTCATCGAAAAATAGCTGAAAATTTGACAAAAATGGGTAAAACGTGCAAAAAATTCGACTAAAACATGAAAAAAAATCGTTAAAAATCATAAAAAATTGATAAAAAATCACGAAAAATTGTTGTAAATTGTATAAAAATAACGAAAAACTGTTGAAAAAAAAGGGAAAATTTATCCAAAAAATTAAAAAAATTAAAAATCACTGAGAACTGAGTAAAGAACTGACAAAACGGTGTAAAAAGTGCAAAAAATTGCCACAAAATATTAAAAAAATGAAGAAAATAGGCCGAAAATCACGAAAAAATAGTTAAAAACCAATGAAAATAAAATTAATCAAAAAATGAAAATTGATCCAAAATGTGAATAGAATCGTTGATAATTAGCAAAACGTGATCAAAAAACCACAAAAAAATTGAAAATTTAACAAAATTCTTGAAAAATACTAAAAATTATGCAAAAATTCACCTAAACTATGGAAAACCGTCGAAAAATCAATGAAATTCGGGTAAAAAATTGAAAAAAAAATGTAAAGAATGGAAAAAACTAATTAAAACCCACGAAAAATGTTACAAAAAATTTGAAAATTCACCCAAAATATGAAAAAAAATTGATAAAATCATAAAAAAAATCAGGAAAAGTTTAATACAAAACTTAGCTTAAAAATGAGTAAAAAGTTTTAAAAATTGAATAAAAAACGCAAGAAAATGTTTTGAAAATTGATGTAAAATATGAAAGAAATGTTATAAATCGTAATAAATCATGGAAAGCTTGATAAAATATTGATAGAAACGCATAATAAGTGCAAAAAATTAATCAAGCTTCTGGAAAATTTTTTGAAAATTAGGTAAAAATTGGCCGAAAATACGTAAAAAAATTAATAAAATAGGCCAAAAGTCCGCTAAAAAAATTCTAAACGGCGAATAAGCCTCCCCCCTCTCACTGATTTTTCATACTAGCAACATTCATTTCTAAAAGAAAAAAAACTGTAAAATTTAACACTCAAAACCATACAAATACTTAAAAATTTATTTTCCATCCCTTCATCCTCAAAATTTCGCATAATTTTCGCGTTCGCTTTGCTTGGTTTATACTTTTTTTAGTTTTCGAAACAAATTCTCAGTATACCTCCTTCCCTTCTCCCTTCCAGTAAGTCGCATGCAGTTGGATATATGTACTAATGATTTGGGAGTATTTTGAAAATTCCAATACTCAGGTGTTTCCAATATTTGAATTTGTTCCTAATTTTTTTTTTTAAAAAGGAATTTTTCAACTGACTGAAATTTCATGAAAATTAATTTTATAATATGATGAAGTGGTCTTCATTGAGCTAGGAAAAAATTTTCATGTATTGAATTCCTCTTTGATCCGTATCGCAGTATTATGGAAATCGTCGGTATGTGAAATTTTTGTCACAGGTTCCAGAATCTCAGTTGGTGTTGAGTAACGAACAAGCTTTTGATGAAAAATATAGCCACGTACTCGATTTGTCACTGTACTTTTTAGAATGTTGGAGAAAAAAATATTTTTTATTCACTTTAAGTGTCGTTAAAATCAGAGTCAATCAACGAAAAAAGTTCCCTTTCAAGTACAGATAAGAATCATTCCTCTAAATTAACCCATTGTTTGGTTATAAAACGATATTCATGGGCCCCTAGGCTCAGTTAACCACTCAAGTCTTGTCGGGTCAGTCCACCATCGGATAGTACCTAAAAATTTTGAGATTAATATGATGAAATAATAATCATTTTAAAAAAAACATGAAATTGCATCATCATTCAATTTTTTACAAAGAATTTTGTCACTTCTATTCATATTTACTTGAAATCAAAATTAACAATCATTTCGAAAAATGGAAAACATTTTGAAATTACACCTAGTACGTACTACGTAGCTACGCATATTATGCACCAATATACACGTATTATATACGCAAATAAAAATCATAATAAATATTTAATTTGTTTTTCGTACGAAAATAATTTCACATTTCTTCGTAATATTGAATTTCATCGTTGCAGTTAACCGATAAACATGAATCATTAACTAGAAATTTGGCAAATCATTCAAAGAAAAAAAAACTTGTCTTGTAACGTGACATTGTGCCAGGTATTAACTTGAAATAACTCGAGTACCAGGTATATTTACATGGCACCTACAGAATCGGCACAACGTGTACTCGTACTGTACCTACAAACAGGCACATATGTACATGTTTGTAGGTATAGGTACTAGGTAGGTAAACTTAATCTTATAAAGATCTCAATTCATTATGTTGGGGTCGACATAACGATTACGAACGAGAAAATGGCAACAGAATCGTGACACTGAGTCATATCTTCATGATTAATACATTTCACACGATCGGGACACAAAAATCAGATTGATATGATTATGTTGTACAATTCGTACCTAATTATATATTTTAACGCAATATATCATCCAAGTGACACTATTTTTCAAGAATTTCTCACACAGATCTTCCCATAAATTAATTTGTGAACGATTTCTTACGGGATTCATTTAAGAGGTATTTAGGCTATTTTGTAGCTAGGGAAAAAATTACACGAAGTGACATTTTATAGGAAATAGAATGTAAGTACAGATGAATACAAAATATATACGGGGTGTTTGTTTCGAAAGTGCTTCCTTCATACCACAAGTGGAACAATTCAAGTTACACATGTGTACAATGTTTTGCCAATACTAATCATTGAAGGAACAAAGTGACGCGAACCTACCATGAGATATCTTAAATAATGTAAGAAAAACAGCATAATTTAGCAAAAAAAATTTCTGATTTTTGTCCTCAACTTTTGAAACCGCTCTAATACTTTTACTTACATATGTATGTATGTAAGTGTCACGTTACAAAATTTTTTTTGATGTAATAAAGCATCCCCGAATACTTGGCAGCATTGTATTTTTTACAAGTTTTTTAGAAATTTTTGGGAACAAATTCAAGCTACGATTATTTTTTAGTTTTGATGAAATTTCTTAACGGCTTAAACTGATGTTGAATTTTTACAAAAATCAAAAATTTTGATAAAATTCCCTTTGATTTAAGAACATTTAAAATTTTTACACCAATTGAAAATTTGGATAAAATTTCATTTTAAATAAAAACTCATTTTGGATTTTTACAAAAATTAAAATTTTATGTAAAATTTTATTTTGATTTGAATTCATTACAAAATTTTACAAAAATTTCAGTTTTGGAAAAATTCCATTTTAATTTTAATTTATTTTGAATTTCTGCAAAAATTTTTCAATTTCAGTAAAATTTTATTTTGATTTTAATTAATATTGAATTTTCACTAACATTTAAAATACATTTGGATAAAATTTCAATTTGACTTGAATTCATTTTGAATTTTTACAAAAATTTTTTACTTTTGGTAAAATTTTATTTTGATTTAAATTCATATCGAATTATTATAAAAATTACTCAATTTTGTAAAATTTAAGTCCGACTTAAATTCATTTTGAGTTTTAATAGAAATTAAAATTTACAATTACTGTGAAATTTCATTTTGATTTTAATTCATTTTGAATTTTCACAAAAATTATTCAGTTTTGGTAAAATTTCATTCTGATATTCATTTTAAAATTTTATAAAAATTTCATTTTGGTAAAATTCCATTTTGATTTGAATTAATTTTAAATTTTTACAAAATTTTCCAATTTTAATAAAATTTTAATCTGGTTTAAATTTGTTTTGAACTTTTACAAAAATTGATAATTTGGTTCAAATTTCAATTTAATTTAAATTCATTTTGAATTTTTTCAAAAATTTAAAATTTTGTTAAAATTGAATTTTAATTTGAATTTGTTAGGAGATGGGGGGGGGGGGCTTATTACTTCGAGAAAAATTTTATAATTGAATTTTTATAGGTATATTTTCAAATTTCAAAGGCAAAAATTAGAAATTTTTTTACGAAACTGTTGCAGTTTTTTAAGCATTTTTTTAAATATCTCACGAACCATTTGACTTTTACTTTCAATTTTTCAACTAGAAATACCACCACATATGTTACAGTTTGGCACACACCCAATCTTTCTAGTGTTTCTGGATTAAAAAACTTAAAAAATTTTCTGAAAATGACCTCAGATTTTTAGGTAGAAAAATTCAGATCTGTGTATCACTGCCCCTTTAATAATTGGCACAGGCAAAATATTATAGATGCGTTTAACATGGGTTGCTCTACTTGTGGTATGAAAGAAATACTACCGACGCAGAACATCCCCTATAAAAGCTGAAAAATCAAACAAACTTCACAACCAAGGGTGTTTGGGGTCAGGACCTCCGCTCCACCACCCGGTTGATGTCAAAAAAATTGAAAATTTTCTACATTTATATCATTTTTTTTTTCTAAATTTCGTGCTCGCTTCGCAAGGACATGTCGTCAATGCTTTACTATAAATTCAGACCCTGAAAAATGTACATAGAACAATTGGAAATCCGCTCCCTAGTGCCATTCCTGGCTACGTCACCATTCTCAACTATCATTTTGACCACTTTTCATTTGTAAAAATCATGTCAAAAATTTTACAACAAATAAACAAAATACAAATGTACAAATCTGGGCAACCATTTCATCCTTAATTGTAGTCATAATATCAATAAATTAAAACAAACACATCAAAATGGCGGCTTAGTAATCTTATCGAAAGACGAATCATGTTAGCTGAGATGACACTCCACTCACCCAATCCCATTCGCGAAAATTGGCTCACCTCTTGGGGGCAAATTTTCGCGAAATAAAAACTACACCGCGATTCGTTATAATTTATTATACAATAATACGGTAAAGATATATAATATTTTAGTACGAACAAATTAAATTAACTGTTAATGTGATGTTAATGCCAAAAGCTCCATAAAATAACGAGTTACTACGGAATATAAAAATTTCGTAAAAAAAAATACAAAATTCCTTTATACATATCGACTACGTGCTTGAAACGAATAAGTATTAAAAACAAAACAAAAGAAAGAGAAAAAAAGAGAATAGAAGAAGTCAAAGTTAGCGATAATGCATCTAAACACAAATCTTCTTCCAGGTATATATCAAAAAAAAAAAAAAAAAAATACGCTAAAATGAAAGTTAATCGTATAAATAACGACGTGTGAGCGTTCACCTTTTCATTTCTAGGTATTTTTTATAGCATAGATGGTACGATTATAGCGAAGATGTAGGTAATGTTAATTAAAGAATACACATTTTTACGAAAATATAAAAATAAAAATTTCATTATAGCCTGATTATCAACTAATAAGGCAGTGGTATCAAGCACATGAGCGCCGTAGTACAACATGATTTCTCAGAATTTAAAATCCTTATTGGAAAGGAAAGTAAAAAAAAAAAGAAAAAATAATAAACGAAAACAAAAAATAAAAAGAAGAAATTTATCATTGGGTATTAACATCATTTTTAATATACGTATGTAATATTTAGACTAGAAAATTTGGATAGGTTTTTTAAGTAAGTAATTAGGTAATGAAACCATGCGTCCGCCTATGACTAGGTAGTTCGGATCACATATGGTAACGAGAAATTTTGACCATAAATTTTGCGCGTATTAGGCAGCTACGTCAGCTTTTTTATTGTCTCGTGAATGCAGTGTTCGAAAATCTCATCAATACGAATAGGTTAACACTTTTCTTCACTTATAAAAATAAATACATATATACGAATTAAGCAAAAATTTAAAATCCTACGATGAAATGAAAAAAAAAAAAATTGTAAACGAGAAAAAGGACCTTACTAACTAAGATATGATTAAAGATATGATTATTTCTAATTTGTGACTACACTTAATCCAATCAATCGTTACGAAATAATTAAAATAAAACAAAGCAACACCATTATAAATACTAGCGAACCGGAGCTGACTCATAATTACTCGTACAATCCATAAAAATATGTAGTACGATAATTAGCAATCATTCAATATACTTTGAAATTTTAAGAAGATATTAGAATCGAAAAAAGTAGCCAATATTTCAAATGTTTGCCTCATTTTACACGGATTTAATTCGGATACGTAAGAAGAAAAGTAAACTATTGTTTACCTGATTTGTATGTTTTTACTACAAAAATAATCCAGGGTTACATTACTCGAATATCGAGACGATTGAAAAATTTATATTGAAAAGTGGACAACCAAAATCAATGAAATTGATCAATAAAAATGACAGAAGATGAAGATGTCTTACGATATTATTCAACGCATACCTCGAAGTAACCTAAACACGCAGATGTAACTAGGTAGATATGAAAATAGTTGTCTAATATCAGAACTTTAGGGGCTAAAATTACCTAACAAAGTTGCCCAAAAGTATAGAACACAATACTTTTCTAATTATAAAATGTTTCATCAGAGAATAACATTGAAATGGTAGCAGAGCGTGTGTTTTCCAAAATTATTTTAATCGAACTATAAATATTTTTCTATGAAGCAACATCATTGGAGAGAAAATTGTAATCATGATTACTAATGATTTAACTTTGTATACATTTTCATTACTCTTCTACCTTTCAATATTGCCCAAAAATATAAAATACAATACCTTTCCATTTTAAAAATATTTTACTTGAATATAAAATTGAAATGATAGCAGGGCATGTGTTTTCCAAAATATTTTAAGCAAATTAGAAATATACTTCAACGAGCAAGATCATTGAGGGGGTAGGGGAGGAATTGTAATTACAAATGACTACATGAAACTGAAATGTTAGTAGAGCATGTGTTTTCCAAAATATTTTAATCAAAACAGAAATATTCTTCTACAGAGCAAGATCATCGGGAGGAAAAATTGTAATTATGAATGACTACATGAAATTAAAATGGTAGCAGAGCACGTTTTTTTTTTTCAAAATATTTTAACCAAAGTAATAATATTTTTCTTCTGAGCAAGATCATCAAAAGGAAAATTCTAATTATGATGACTCATATTTTCCCTTTGTAAACATTTCCATTACTCTTCTACCCTTTAGTATGCGGACTGCTCGAATCGTTTCGTTCATGAACGGGTCGCCTCTTTTCACCAGCTGAAAGAGGGAAAATGGGAGATTGATATCAGTTGATAATATATTTTTGAAATTTTATATTCTGATCAATCGTATTTTTTGAAGTTTTTGAAGTGTCATTTTAAAAGAAAATCGATAAACACCTTGCTAAATACTTCAAAAACTTTAAAAAAATACAAATGACTAGAATTTAAAATTTCAAAAATGTCTATCAACTGATATCAATCTGCCATTTTCCCTCTTTCTGCTGGTGATAAAAGAGCTGACTCGTTCATGAACGAAACGATTCGAGCGGGTCCGGATTGTTCAAAAGTACAGAATACAACACTTTTCTACTTTTAAAATATTTTATGAGAACATAAAATTGAAATGGTAGCAGAGCATGTATTTTTGAAAATATTTTAATCAAAGTAAGAAACATTTTTCTACGCAGCAAGATCATCGGAGGGAAAATTGTAATTATGATGACTCATATTTTCACTTTCTAAACATTTCCACTTGAATAGAACCTTAACCCTGAGCGAAACAATCCACGATACATAGAACACAAAGTAAAATCTCATAATTCACTTCTCTTCATCAATATCCGGTGCTTATATAGTGCGTGCAATTGCTACATATGTATTTACAACGCAGCTCAACAAAACAAAAACAAAAAAAAAACAGCAAACGACCTCGATACGAGTTCGAATCGCGTATTCATGCAAAAAAAAAATTAAAAAAATACGAAAAATACCCACAAACGAACAAAAATACCTACCTACATGCTACATAGGTATTTGGGTACCACATAAAAAGAAAAAAAAAATTCAGGCATAAATTAAGTACACCCTAAACTTTAAGTACACACCTAGATATCTTTTTCTGTAGGTAAGTATAGATATTTATAATGTAAATGACATTAGTACGCCAAATTCGGCCAAACTATCCTCAACAACTCATACTGACTAGTAAAATATCGTAACTAAATATCACTTCTAAGTTTAGAAGCGATTTTGCGAACGCTGAACGCGTTATTTTGCGCGAAATACCTTATAAAAAAAAAAAAATGTTACAAAAAAAAAACACAAAAATATAATCCTAAATCTATCGAGTACAAAAGAAAGAAAGAGAAAAAGAGGGAGAGAAATGAAAGGGAAAAATTATAAAATGGTAAATTACGCTACAAACGCGTGTGAGTCGTCAAATCTACATAAAGCACACATCTTATTTCCAATAATACTTGTTCAACTCGGGAAATTAAGACGTTGATACAGGTATATAAGGATGAGGGTGAATGAAAACAAAAAAGCAAAAAAAAGTAGGTTTGGCTTGGATTACCATCGATCATTTAACCGAAGGAAGAATCAATACAGACTCAATAGAATTTGAAAAAATTGTTTTTTATTTTTAATTTATTAATGCAGGCTCGTGCCATGTTAAAACGATCCAAAAAGTTACTTGGGTCTTCAAATTTCGTTCAAAAATTTTTTTGAGAGTTTCTCTCGATGGTGAAGTGGTAAAAATCACCGTCATTTCGGCTTTAACTCTTCGTGGAAGTGGGGGGGGGGGGAGTACTTCTATAATACTTTTCGTCAAACAGTTTAACTTTGAACATCAACTTACTTTCATAATCTGACTCTTCTGCATCCATACTTTTAAAATTTTTCGTAATTCGAAGGTCAGTTTGGAGCACGAGGGAGTCGGATCAAGAAAGTAAGTCCATACTCGATCACAGCGATGTCGAATTAAGAGGAATCGACATGCTACACGTTGTTTTAATCATTTTTCAATATCTCCCCATTATAATGGTGACTAAAGGGCCACTTAGCTCGACGACTTTAGATTAGTAACAACAGATACAGTCGATTCACTTTTTTAATTTTTTTGAATTTCGACGTTGGATCAAAAAAATGAGCTAATTATCAAACTCTGCGTCCTCGAATTAGTATAAATCGATATGATCGTTTCAGTTTTTCCATTTTTTTTTTTTGAATTTTTACCAAGAATGAAAACATTGGTAGCCTCTACCGCCCCTGGATGTAAAGATCACATTTCGAAAATTGATTGGTTAAAACATGCGTAAAAAGATCTATTTGTGGTAATTTTTTCGTATTTTTAAATGGTATCCTTTCAGCCTTCATACTTATCGTGAAAAGTTAAACTATCATTTTAAAAATTCAACTTTGAGCTTTCAAAATTTTAAGCATCAATTTTGAATCTCCTTCGGATTGTTTACAAAAGACTACGCAAACAGATTCATCTTACGTATAACCAATCTCGAAATACGAGCCTTCGAAGTTGAGCTGTTTAATCGTGAGGTTCACAATCTCGCCCCCATGAAGAGATGAGATCGACAAGACGATGATTTCATCACTGGACCACTGAAAGAAATTCGCAAAAAAAATTTGAGCGAAATCCAAAAACTCAAGCTAGGTTTTGGGTCGTCTTGACAGGAAATAAGCCCGAAATAATTTTGAACCTTTCCACAGAAACAAACCTTAGCCTGCCGCAGGTGACATAGATCTAAACGATGACGTCACCACAGAAATATAACATATTACTTCACGATATCATATACTTTTCGGGACCCTCTTTCCTTTTCCTTCATCAATGAAAAATAATTTTATCGAGCGGGCAATTTCAAAATTTCAGTCTAATGTCCAATATAATTAGTGAACCTTGTACGAAACATGTTTTCCAGTAAAACTTATCTAATGGAACTTTTGCTCATCGTGATAATGGAAGGGTCAGCGTTCATTTGAATTTTAATTGCTCCTTCAATTATCGAGATAGGCAAGACTTCCATATGGCAAGTTTTGCTGGAAAAAAAAAACTTCGCAAAGGTCCACTAATTATATTGGCCGTTAGATTGAAATTTGTAAACTGCTGACTTGATAAAATTTTAGACATTGGTATTTTTCATAGGTGCATAAACGGGGCGGGGGTTTATGTCACTTACGGCAGGATACGATTGATATCCAAACGTTTAAAACGAACAGTTTTCTTTAATGGTGATTTTTACTATTTGCAAACGACCAAACCGATTCTTGAATCAATATATTACATTTGATTTATGATCTTTTTAAATAACTAAATTCATAGATCCGAACATAATTCAAACCAATCCTAACCAAATCATTCCACCTTCATTCTGAAACTGATGTTACCAAAACGTAAAAAAAAAAATAAAATGAAATAAAAATTGATACTTTATACGAGTATCGAAAAAAAAAAAAACCGAACAAAATCGCATTCACTCCACACAAATAAAATTACAAATTAAAAAACCTGTCAAATAAAATTAAGTATTAATAATATAAAAAAAAAAAAAAAAAAAAAAAAAAAAAACAACGGGGGAAAAAAATTTTCAAAAAAAAAAAAAAAAAAAAAAAATAAAAAATAAAAAACCTGTCAAAAAAAATTAAGGATTAAAAAAAAAAAAAAAAAAAAAAAAAAAAAGAAAAACAATCAACGTGTGAAAAATACTTTCAAAAGAAAATAATAATAATAATAATAATAATAATAAAGACGTTAGGTACATAGAACCGAACGACGAACAAACAAACGAAAAAAAAATAAAAAGGCTAAAAACTAACACTAGATTTAGTAAAACTAGAACCCTTTGATTTCAACCATTCACCGGTTAATAGCTTTGGAGGAGAATAATAATAATTAAAACGCGCTGTGGCAAGAAAATAGCGTTATCCTGGTGTACGCGGAGCTTTGTTAATATCTAGACTCAGCTGTCGACTTCGGTCTAGCTTTCTTATTTCTACCAAATTTAATGAATAAAAAGGAATTCGATCTCCATCGAAAGCCTAAATCGAGCGAACCTACGCTTCCGCTTCGTTTTGGTCCTCTTTCGTCTATTTATCAGTGTTAGTAATTCGCGTAGCGTCGAGTTTCCGTCAAACAGAACACGTCAGTCAATCGTTCACGTCACGAGAAGACAACACAAACAAAAAGCACACCCAAAAACAAAAGCAAAACAAAAAACAAAGCGTGTAAAAAAATAATACATAGAGCTATCGTTTCGTATCCGTATCGTTAACGTAAAAATTTTTTTCAATTTTTTTTTTCGTTTTTTTTTTTTTTTTTATATTTTCAATCGATGAACACAATCCGGCCTGTGTCTTAAAATATTGCCCCCCATTACATATCATACTACCGACGTAATATGTAGATAACGTCTTATATTGTTAAGAGTATTTTACTATTTAGATGGTGAATGATGATGTTGTGTATTCAGAAAATCATCGTCGTATCGTTGATGGTACCAGACGACGAGAACCGTATTAAAAACGACCCATTGGCTCGGATCGATTAATCGATTACAACACACATTTTGTTGATAGGCCGAATATTTATATCATAAACGTGGTACTTAATATTAATAATAATAATCAGTCTTTTATGTGTATGTGTGTCCTTATTAAGAGAAACTGAGAGAGAGAGAGAAAAATAAAGAGAAAAAAAAAATTAATACTTAATACAGTCGCTTAATAAATCTACACCGTACGTTAATCGTATATACAACTTATTAAGTTGAACACTCGTACACATTAAAAATTACTCCATCATTTCGGGTGTAAAAGTGCGTATGTGTTTGTAGGTGCGATAAACAACAACGCAATGTAACTCGGGGTATAGATAGTGCAATACACGTACATGATTAATTAATATAATCAATCGGTAACTGTTCAAAATTGTTCAATCTAACGATCGCACACATGATTCGGATTAAAAAAAAAAAAAAAAATACCAGAAAAAAATAAATATAAAAAAACGAGTCAAAAAAATAAGCAGTAGGTCTAAAAAAAAAAGAAAAAATTAAAAAAAAAAATGTCCGGCGTAGAATACCTTCTACTCCGTGTTTTTCACTACGACTCCGCCGCCGTAAATACGTATTATTACTATAATCGATGGTCTACTATTTCGTCGACGTAATCTATTAGTAGTACGTAGAAGTAGTAGTAAGTAATTAAGTAATGCGTAGAATTAACCTTGATCGTGAATATCGAGCAACGAATTACTCAAGTTGGACCTCTTCAACATACCGGCGCCTTGATCACTGTTCGAATGGTCCTCTTGACCGGAGGCTATTGTCGGATACGCGTGAAGACACTGACATACTTCGATATCCGCTACTCCGCTGTCGCGATTTTCCGAACTGTTGCTCGTATTGCATCTGCACAATAATCAGACCAGCGATAAAATTATGACGTAGTCCAAAAATTAAGACAGCGAAATAAAATAAATTTTCAGCTATACGATAGATGAACCCGTTGGCTGGCGTTCGTTACGAGTACGGTACCTGTTCGTTCGACCGTTCTTCTGGCGTTCCAATTCGATTCGGATGTTCTCCATGGCGTCCATTTCCATAATCGATTCGCGTATATCTTCGACAAATTTCGTACGGTCGTGATCGTTACGAGCGTTGAATGTGATCAATACCTCATTATCGACACGTTGCGATAGTTGTATACCGAACTGATAATCTGAAAGAAAATTAATCAAATTATTAATATTAATTAAATTAAAATTAATTAATTCTGTATACGTTATATATTTATACATGTTGCCTAAAAACGAGCGAAATCGATTTTTCAGGTAGAAAGCCAGATTTTTTTTTTGTGCACACTCTCGTCTGATGAAAACCACTAATAACCAGCTGAGAAAGATAAAAAGATCATAAAAACCACTAAACTGTAAGGTATGTAGCATGTTTATTAACGCATGTTCATTACGAATCGAAATTTTTTTCGTACCAAAATACCAGAAAGTGGTTCAATCGAGATGGAAGAGACAAAAAACCAAAGGATATTGCAAGGAACAGGTTAATAAGATGTACTATAGGGTGCAGTGAGAAAAAAAACATTCCTCGGATTTTGATCGAACTCACAGAGGTGGTTGACTTTGAGTTGAAAACACACCATATATTCTTAGATCAAAGCGGGACGAACTTAAGGGTCTTCAAAGTAAGGTCATTTTCGAAAAAAAGTAATTTTCTGCCTCAGTCACAGAACTAAAATGTTTTTTTTTTTAATTCAGAGAAGTGCATTTAGGTCGAAAAGGTGGGATAGTTTTTCAAAGCAGTACTACCAATCTCATTATTTGATAAAAGTTGAAAATATTGCTCAATTTAATGTCCTAAAATTATTTTCCAAATTGGCAGCACTGCTATGCAAAACAATCCATTTATAGATCCACCCTGATTCGAGCTAGGGGCACAAAATTTTGTGTGGTTGGTTTTCAACCTAAAATCAACGACCTCTGGGCGTTTGGTGAAAATCCGAGGTATGTTTTCTTTTCCACTACATCCTAATGTACTCGTCGAGTGGACAGTGCTTTTTCAGCCTGATTTTCGTGACATATTACAATCATAAGAATTGAAAATAGCATCGCAAAGCGATGCTATTTTCCTAATCAGTATTGAGGGCAGGAAGGATTCAATGGGGCTAAAAAGTCAAAAACTCCAAAAGGCAGATCAAAGATTCTTACTGACCGTACATACTTAATTGCTACTTCTCAGTCCAATTTGGAGAGGAGTTATACGAGGAACAAATATTAGAAATTAGAAAAAACGAACAAAAAACCATAAGTTCCAGATTGTGAGGGGGTGCAGTGGGACTGAAAAGTCAAGACTCCCAAAAAGCACAACTAGGGTTCCCACTGAATGTACATACCTAATTTCAAGTTCTTAGCTCAATTTGGAGGAGAATTATGTAACGGATAAGCTTAAAAAATGAGAAAAATGAGAAAAACTAATCGAAAAACCACTTTTTTGGGCCTGTGAGGGGGTGCAATAGAACTAAAAAGTCGGAACCACCAAAAGGCACATTTAAGGCCCCCAACTAAATGCACATAACAAATTTCAACCTCCTAGCTTAATTTGGTGCTTAATTTGGTGGGGAGATAGGGAAGGAACAATTCTTTTTCAGGGTCAAAAAGGGGGAAAACCTCATATTTTCCCTCCTAATGGACTTTGGAGGTTGATTTTTGGATATGTTGTACAACTTTTGATTCTCTATCAATTGGTCAAAAAAAGTGAAATTTTTGAGTTTTTAACCCCTCAGCACCCCCTCCTCCAAAATGGGGCAGAACTGAATTTTGACCCAAGGTCATCCCCACTCAAATGTATCTAATTCGCCTCCAAACTGAGCCGATTGACCACATTGGAGCGATTTTGGTCAGTATCAAGCAGAGCAAATAATTTTAATGTTCGGGGGAAAAAATAAAAAATAAAAATAAATATCTTACATGGTTAAAAATGGTCTTGATAGACTTCTAGGATCCTAAAACGGATTTTGTTGATATTACCCCCCCCCCCTTTATCCGCCGTAGGTCGATATACCACAGCAGTCTGGTTTTCATTGACAATATGACATAGAAAATCAGGCTAAACAGTACCTATAAGGTGAGTTTACTTGAAATTTTAAAAGTGGTTTATAGAAGTATGAAAGTTGGGGAAAAAATTGTTCAACGAGGAGGAAAGACAAATTTTCAAAAAAAATTATAAAACAAAACTCTAGAAACGGCGAAAAAATGCGAAAAACTGACTCCTTTCAAGTTTAAAAAGTAACCAGTAACCCCCTCTTCTCCTCCGCATATCAGTCTACCTATACATATAAGGTAGGTAGCCAAGTTTTAGATTTATTGTAGAATTTTTGATTCTCCACCAACTTGTTCAAAAACAAACAATTTTTGCGATTTTAGCCCCTCAGCAGTTTTTTCTCAAACTTTGTACAGAATCGAACTTCGAGTAAACAATTTTAGTTCTCAGATGATAACGTATAAAAAAATTAATATCTGCCTTATTCGTTTTGTAGGACCCTGAAACAGATTTCGTTGATATACCCCCTTTTCTGACGAGGGTTTCTTGAACAATGAAGAAATGAGGACCAGTTCTGAGTCGAAAAGTTTACTGTGATCGTATACTCTATACTTTCTATGACTTTCATTCATTTCTCAAACAGTTAAAAATAATTTTCAAACTGTAAATAAAATTTCCAGAAAATTTACGATAGAACCTATTTTTATCGCTTATCGCTTATCACTTTACAGACAGGATGGTGGTACTGATACTGACAGATGAAAATGACGAGAGGGAGGACAAAGCATATTGTAATCTTGCTTTCTAATTACGTCATTGAAACTTGAAACCTTGACTTTGTCACTTTTAGAGGACAAAAAATACAATGAGAAAAATAATATAATATCACATCTCATACTTGAAACTATTTTTACTTCCACGAAAAACTTTAGCCTAATTTCTCTGTAATTTTGGGAAATAAGATCATGCTATTACGGACTATCGATCTAGATCGAATGCGGGAGGCAGAGGAGTAACAAGAAAATTCGTTACTAAGTTCTGAAAAATCATTATTAAGTTCATTTTTAGGATTACCAGATGATTATTTTTTGATTTCATTATTTTTCCACCGAAGACAAAAATTATGTTCAAATTCTCTTGGCAAGCTCAAATTGACGGTTGGTTAAACATTCGAGAATGAGGAGGACGCAGGAAAAAGGATGCTGAGGACCGAGAATCATAAAAATAGTTCATTTTTGAACAAATCGAATGAGAATTAAAAGCTGCATAACATATGCAGAAAAATTTTAGATTTATAAAATCGTGGAAAACCAGTGGAAATTTGATAAAAATTGGTAAAAAGTGCAGAAAATGTATCAAAAATTGGTAAAAAGTGCAAAAAAGCCATCAAAAATCACGAAAAAATGTTAAAAACTGAGTAAAAATTGACCGAAATTATAAAAAATTTGTTGAAAATCCTACAAAATTGGGTAAAAATTTAACAAAACTGCGTAAAAAGTGCAAAAATTTAATTATAAATCACGAAAAAATGTTGAAAAATAGATTAAAATTGGCTTAAAATACGAGAAAAGTCGTCGAAAATGTAGGAAAACCCCTATGAAAATGGCTAAAAATGCAGAAAATTAAAAAAAAAATGAAGAGCAAACTTGGAAAAATGTGTGACAATTAACCTAAATCATAGAAAAAATCGTTGAAAATCATTGAAAATAGGGTAAAAGTTTGATAAAAATAAGTAAAAAGTGAAAAAAGACACATCAAAATCATGAAAAAATGTTGAAAAACGGTAAAAATTGATTAAAAATATGAACAAAATAATCGAAAATCATGAAAAAAACGTAGAGTAATGTGTGAAAATTGACTTGAATAATTAGGAAAATCGTGGAAAATCATAGAAAATTTAGTGAAACTTGGATAAAAAATTGGTAAAAATTGTAGAAAATTGATCGAAAATTACAAAGAAATGTTGAAAAAACGAATAAAAATGTATGTAAATCATAAAAATCATAGAAAATTCTGTAAAAATTTGATCAAAATGAGAAAAAAGTGCAAAAAAGTTGATCAAAAATCGCGGAAAATCGTTAAAAAATGGATGATGATTGCCCCAAAACATTGAAAAAAATGTTAAAACTGATCGAAAATCACGAAAAAAATCATTGAACGAAACATTCATTTTTTTTAAGGTTATATAATCTACTGATAAAAATTGGTAAAAAGTGAAGAAAAATGATCGAAAATTCCGAAAAAAATGCTGAAAAAGAGGATGAACATTGATGTATATCATAAAAGAAAATCAATGAAAATCCAATGAAAATCAGCGAAAATTGGGTTAAAATTTGATAGAAATGAGTACAAAGGGCATAAAATTGATCGAACATCATGAAAAAATAGTAAAAAAATAGGTGGAAATTAGCCTAAATTACGAAAAAATTGTTAAAAATCTTTGAAAATTGACAAAAATTTTCCGAAAATAGGTAAAAATTGACCTAGAATATTAAAAAGATGGTTGAAAATTATCTAAAATTGTGTTAAAAATTGTATAAAATGGTTAAAAACAATAAAGAAAATTCATCAAAAATTACGAAAAAAATATTTAAAAATGGGTGAAAGTGAACCTAAATTATGAAAAACATGAAAATCAATGAACAAGTTCAGCTTTATTAATCCTCTAACCTTCTTAATGGCCGGGTTATTCTATAACTGCTATTTATAACAAAATTCATCTTCAACTATCAAACACTCATAAGCTTCTAGAAATTTCAATAAAAAATCAATAACCGAATTTCAACATTATAAAATTAACTGGTACATTTCTCTTCACTTCCTTTTCAGATTTCATTTTATTTTTTTTTCGAGCAAATTAAAAATTATAATATCCATCATTTTACGAAAATTATGTTGAAAAATCATCTCAATTTTTTTTTCAATAATTAGAAATCTTCAGGGATACGGATTCATTGTAGAAAGAAGAAGGAGAGAGGAGAGAGAGAGAGAGAGAGAGAGAGAGAGAGAGAGAGAGAGAGAGAACGGGAAACAAACGAACACATCATTCACTTTCATACGAAAATAACCCAACATCATCTTCTCTATCGACCTTGTTACAGCAAACCATTTGAGAAAACAAGCATCCTACGTGTACCAATCACATAAGATTCTCATTTGGCGAATGACGACGTGAAATAATAAAAAGAAAGCCTATATCGACAAGGTCGCAAAAAAAAATCTCTCACATTTGCTGTAGTACCATAAAAAGCACGTACGTTAGGTATATTTCGACTGAATTCGATAAAACACTCGTGTAAGAAACCGGAGGTAGATGGTAGAAGAACTAGCAACAAGAAATGGGGAAAAAACAGCACACTACACATGGAACACATGTCAGCTAGCAATCGAGTCGTCAGCTTCAGGGACTCGAGGTATAATGTGTAGCTGTTATTTCACCATATAGCACATTCAGTATAGTAGAGTAATTTCCGTTGCATTGTCTTTTAACACAGGCATACGTAAACTCACCTTGTGCCATACGCATACTTATACCCACAAACATACGTACGATAGCGACCCTTATAATATCGTCGTTTGTCGAGTAGGTAGCTTAGCTAGCTGGGTAGGTAGGTGGTACCTTAACATGGTACTTGAAACTGCCAGCACTCGAGAGAAAAATTTCTCTATATCTATCTCTTTCTATCGTCTAATCGATAATTTACGAGGTACACAATGCATGCACGTATGCATATTTCCCTGCCCAAATCCCCTCTATCGTCGTAATCTAGACATACGATGACTTACGTTGCGTCTTAAAGGTAGACACTTGTAATCCGGATAACGATAAGCTTTTACGAAACGTGTACGTAACGTTGTTTTTCTTCTTGCTGAGTATTTTCGTAATCACGAGTAGATCGTTGAATAGGAACACTTCTCTTTGATGCAAACCAGTCCGTTCTTTTTTATTCACGTCCAATACTTCGTAAAGTCTACAGTAGCAAACTAATCGACGATGTGGTAACGCCAACATCTGCAAAACAAAAAAAACGTTCGAGTAAACTCAACTAGTACAGCGCTGTTTATTTACAAAATCATCGCATCGTATAGAATACGTCGAGCTGCAAATTCAAGGTGAAATTACGAAGAAAGTATAACAATAATAATAATAAAACAATGCTCGTACTGAAATGAACTCTATGTACTTATGTGCGAGTTTACGAGTACGTAGCTATGTAGGCTTATAAATCGATAAAAGTAGAAAAAAAAATATCTTTACATGGTCGAGTTCATTTTCACGAACAAACGTTTCTTTTTTTTTTTTTAATTATTCTTTTACTACAATAATTATACATACGTATGTATGTCGTGTTGTTATTATTATTGTAGAATGTGCCAACGTATAGAGTTTTTCCTCGCCGCCTGTCCTCTTTACCTCGTATACTCGTAGCCTTTTTTTCCCTTCATGTCCATAAGCACGATATATTCGCACTTCATATCGCCGCGAAGGTACGTTGGCCAGATACGTAGTATATTTTTATTATAGGTACATATTTCGAATACACCCTTCGTCTGGTGTACAGTCAATTACACAATGATGGGAATTTTAACGTTCCATTTGAAAGGATTAAATTTTCTAATACCTATACCTTGTCTGGTCATTAGTGGTCGTGTACTTAGGCTCGTAATACGCTCGCCATAGTAGGTACATACTGCTTGCTACATGTAATTAGTAATATGGCAGTGCGATTATACCGCATCGACGATGACGACCGAGAATATTAAAAAACATACACAAATACACATTCAACGACGATACGCCCTAATTAAATCTGTCGGTGAATTGGTCTTGGTGCCGGCTGCCCTCTTGCAGCTATAATCGCGAACGCCCACAAAATAGGATGCTTCTGTTTTCTGTGGTCTGTTTCTATGCATATTCGTTTGTATATTATATTTTTTTCGAGTAATAATTTTAATCTTTTCGAGTTCAGATATGTTAATCGAGATAAACCAGATGATGGTTTGGTTTATTGTAATTTTTGGAAATGTAAAGTTTCAGTAATTTTCCATTTGCAAACAGGCCAATTATCGATAGAGTACTTGATGGTTAAATATTTACTCAATTCAAGAACTACTATTTTCAGTGCAAAAGTAGACGAATAAAGAAGGAAAAAAATCGTCGCAATGCGTTGCTTTTTGAGACTAATTTTCGTGAATTAAGAACATATTCGAATTATCTACTCATGGAGTAAAAAAGTAGCGCTCTGAGATGTTTTTTCTTGAACGCTGGTATAGGTAGGGATACAGGTAGACATTGAAGCGAACAGCTAAAACCTCCAATAGGTACACTTAAAAACTTATACTGAATCTGTATATAGAATTTCAATCTCCTACATCAAGTTGGAGTTGAAATATGCGCGGAACGAACTCAGAAAATAAAAAAAACCTATCAAAAAACAACATTTTTGGAGCTATGTGAAGATACAAAGAGGCTGAAAAGTCGCGACTCCCAAAAGGTATATCTACGACCGCTGCAAAATCTACATGCCAGATTCTAAATTTCCTAGCTTAATTTAGAGGAGAGTTATGCGAGTTGGGACTATGAGAGGGTGCAATGAGGCAGAAAAGTTGAAATTTCCAAAAAGGCAAGTTTATGGGCCCTACCAGGTCTACATACCAAATTTTAACTTCCTAGCTCAATTTGAAGGGGAGATAGGGGAGGAGCAGGCCTTTTCAAGGTCAAATAGGGCAAACCCCCTCATACCTAACTGACCTAAAAGGCTGATTTTTGGATATAATACACAACTTCGGATTGTCTATCGATTGGTTTAATAAAAAACAATTTTTGCGATTTTAGGCTCTCAGCCCCCCCCCCCCCCAAATGTATTCCACACTTAATTTTGACCCGAGATCATTCT
>FIZR01004907.1:0-64995 GCA_900060175.1 Ferrisia virgata
TCATATGGTAGACACCAAGATATGCAATTTTCTTTATAACAATAGGAAAAAAATATAAATCTGAAAGGCGGAGGACGTTCCTATTAAAATTTAGTGCTCATACGTGGAGAGAATTTTTTTGAGGTGTTTACCAACCCGTTTTTCAGGGTACCAAGTGAAAAAAAACAATCGTTTTTTTTGACCCACCCTAATAATCGTCGTAAAAATCTTCGCTCAGCTTGTATAAAATTGATACAATAACGTTATTTTAAAACACACGTATCAATTTCGAGAGAAATTTACCAGGACTAAGATTTCACTTCATTGATTGGAACATAGACAAACGAAAGGTTTGAATACGTAAACGTCATTGTAAGCTCGAGTGATGTGATCTGATCGAATGATATCACGTGGGCCAGAGCATGGCACGTTCATCGATCACCGAACCACAGAACAGTGTACACATGCACAGTAAATAGGTAGAACCGAAATTCTTGCATATGGGCATTGGAAAGATGAGAGGGACGAGGCGGTACGATGATTTCGCGTACTAAGGCATTTGTGGCGCGAGCGCGGAGAGCCGAGGGCGAATTACGTTCCTTTGATGGTAGGAGGTCGAGTGGCTTTATATTCTTTCCAAAGTGGTTTAACCCGTTCGGGAATCTCCACAGGAGCCTGTCAATTCTGACACAGTTGTTCCAGCGGCGATGTAAATTTCTCTGGCCATTTTTTCCTTTTTTTTTTTTTTTTTTTTTTTTTTTTTTTTTTTTTTTTTTTTTTTCATAATGTAGAACAATTTTTACCTACTTTTTACCAATTTCAATCAAATTTTTACTCAATTTTCGATGATTTTTATTGATTTTTTTCATGACTTAGATAAATTTTCAACATTTTTTTCGTGATTTTTACCAATTTTTAATTTTTTTTTTTCACAATTCAGGTCAATTTTTACCCATTTTTTTTCGTAATTTTTGATAAATTTTTACCATTTTTATCAAAATTTTTACCGAATTTTCGATTATTTTCAGAAATTTTTTTCATTATTCACGTCATTTTTCGCCGATTTTTAAACGATTTTCATAATCATTTTTTACAATTTTTACCCATTTTTATCAAATTTTTACACAATTTGCAATGATTTTCATTCATAATTTAGATAAATTGTCAAAATTTCTTCATGATTTTCGTTCAATTTTTTGTACTTTTTACGTATTTCTGTTGAATTCTTAACCAATTTTCGTTAATTTTCAACAATTTTTTTGATAATTTAGATCAACATTCCTTATTTTTCAACAACTTTTCTTAATATATGATGTGATTAATTTTCTGTTTCTATGACTTTTTTTCATATTTCTGGTAAATTTTCACCTATTTTTCAACACTTTGCTGATTTTTGATTGATTTTTGCACTGATTACCTATTTTTATCAAATTTTTACCCTATTTTTGACGTTTTTTAATGATTTTTTTTCTAAATCTAGGTATTTGAGATAAAACGTTCTTTTAATGCATTTTTTTGGAAAATAAAAGATGTCGTTTTTTACTATCTGCGACTTTTTACCCCCCCCCCCTTTCCCCACTATCTAACAGCTGACAGGCGTTCATAAATGGTATCTGATTGGGACGCCAATAGTCCAGGCGTCCAGACAATTGCGGAAACTAAACTGGCTGTATCCGATCAATAAATATTTAATAGGTGAGGATATATTAACCCAATCTCATGACGTCATAAAGTAAAACATACCCTAGTGTGTATTTAAAAATTTTCCTCCTTAATTTTTAGAAATTGTATTTCATGAAAAATTTAATGGTGTCAAAGGTAAGATCAAACGACGATATGCAAAAAGATTGTATGCACTTTTTGCCTACCTCTCGTTCAGAAGGAGTGGAAATAAAAATTCAGTTCCACGAAAAATTATACTTTTCAAAAAATTTTAATCCCGTTTAGTCCGTTTGAAACGAAAGATAGGCAAAGAATTTATTCGACTGGTTTTGTTCATAACCACGTGATCTTATCTATTATTGACATCAGAAAAATTTGAACTAAAACAAGATTTTTTCAAAATAATTGGAAAATTTTTATTAAATTTCACGTATTCGTGACTCCTTTAAAATTTCAAGATAGGCAATCCTGTTTCTTCGTTGTACCTTGTCATACTCTTCACTGGTCTATTAGAGGTAGCTTGGTGGCTGTAAATATAGTTTTAAGCTTGGGGTAAAATTCACGCCAGTGTGCCGAAATACGATAAAATTTCAGAGTACTGCTCAAGATGTTTGAGTATGAGAAGCCATAGTTCCATCCGCCTATGAATTAGGAGCACAAAATTTTATGAGGTGCGTTTTCAACAACCAGTTATATAAGAAGTTTGGTCAAAATTCGAGCCATTTTTTCTCGCTTCAATTCGTCTTAATACACACCTCTCAGACTACCAATTTATGTCAGTAACCTTGAATGCTATCAAGATGATTACGATGAAATATCTCAACCCAGGACTCTAATAGAGGACACACTCTGTAAAATAACAAACATTTTACATTCCAATTGGCAAAGTACATTCGTACATCAACGACCAAACGTCGCCTTTCGAAATACTCAAAAAAATTTCCAATTTTCTCTTCCTCGTAATATAATTTTTTTTTTTTTAAATTTAGAAAATACAAACATAATATTTTACCTACGATTTACAGCAATGTTTGTAAGTTGAACAACGAGTTGGAAAATGCGATAAAATAATGATCATTTTAATCACAATTTAACACCAATGACTCATACTAAAATGTTTAATAATTTGTCGACTCATTGACGATTAATTCCTAATCAGAATATGTACTTCTTACGATGAAAAAATTCCCACTTTTAATATCGTAATATGTAATATTGCTCACAAAAGTACCAACCAACGTTTTACTAATTTAGAAAATTATATTCATTACACAGCTCAATATTATTAGGAAAATTTGAAGAAAAAAAAAGTATAATTTCTCAATACTTATCATAAAAGATATAGATATCACACTTTAAGAAAATTATACTTGGAAAAGGAAACCACCTAAGCAATTTTGAACAATAAATTCAATTCTTTGAAAACGAATATTAATCAGCACGCCGCAATTTGTTATCGAGTTAATATATGTAAGTATATAGGGTACTTATAGGAACAAAAAAAAACACTTCAACAAGGTATTCGTGTTATGCTTAGAGAGGATCAAAAGGTCATGAAAAGCGCGCAAAAGTGAGCTACATATTTTAAATGTTTACACAAGCCACACTTTGGGTATTACGCAGTATGACTTACTCCATCTGCCGAAATTCAACGGTAGCCCTTTGTAAGAAGGCCTATACAGCGTATTATTGTTGGGTAAAGCCCAAGAAGATAAACCCAATCCGGCGTAATTGTTGTTATAATTAGTAAATATTCCATTTCCGATTGTGTTTCTCGTCGCTTACATAAAAATGAAAATCATATAATATAAAATGAAACATTATACCATTCTTCGTTTATCTCATTGTTACTGCGTTTTGTCTTTTTTTTTTTTTTTTTTTTGCATTCAAATTTTATACCTATCACTACTACTAATACTACGACATGATAATGTACTTTATATACCATAAAAACTAATTACTCACTACGATTTAATCGACTTCAATGTAATAACGATTTACGATAAACGACCGGTAAATCGACTCACCTGAGACACTTTTATTAGATCCGAAGGCTGGATTATTATCGAAATTAGCGAACGACGTATCCGAACACGACGACGACGAATCTAAACCGGACGATCCGAACGGATCTACGGAAGATGCCGATGACGACGACATCGGTGAATCGAAATTAGCCGGAAATAACTGACTGCTGTTCGTCGACGATGTTACAGAATTAGCTTTAGAAGAAAATTGTGAACGTATCGCGGTGGTATTCTGAAATTAAACAAACATCATCGCGAACCGAATTAAAATATGCTAATTGCCATCCATCTACAGGCGTATTACTATATAGTATAATAATTGATAGCCAATCGTGATCGATCGTCGTTTGGTTTATTGGTTATACATATATATATATATACTCGTACGAGATGGTGACAGTTTGCTGTTTTTATGTTTATTAATAAACATATACATACATATATATGTACTATAATAATCATAAACTTACACGCACAATGCATAAAAAAAAAAATCTACGTACGAGTACACTACACATATACGTAAGTATAATGATCGATATCAATTAACAAGTGTCAAAAAAATACATTAAAACACCGCATCGTACAGATGGACGAGTTTTTATGTGCACGACGAGCAAAGCAAAGTTCTTACTTTTTTTATTATTATTATTATTCTTATACGAATTAGGATACTAGGTCGCGTTTAATAATTTTTTATTCGATATGGCGTCGATTTCAATACGATTGGCGATGCGTTTAGCGAGAGAGGAAAAAAAAAAGAGCAGAAGCCTCTTAATGACGTCGAGACGTCGTTTCGAGCGTAGTTTTACCGCAGTGACATACGTTCGGGAAAATTATTCGAGGAAGCGTGAAAAAAACGATTTTTTTGCCAGTATTTTTTTCTAGTAAAAAAGAAGAAAAAAGAAACATTACAACGACCATGTCGTTATACTTAAATAAGTACCTAAGTTCGCGTAATTTTTTTTTTTTTTTATTCTATTCGAATGCATTTACGTAGAGATTTGTTTTCAGTGGAGAAAATCGAATTACTACCTACGTATTCATTTTCACCTTCGAAAAGAGTACCAATTTTTAAAGAAAGTTTTAAATATGCGTTTTTTTTTTGTAACGTTGCAAAAAAAATTTCTTTTAATTAAAATTTTCATTTTCCGAAGTTGTACGTAATCGAAATGCACGCAGCATGAAAACTTTTGAAAGACGTTTTAAGATATAAAAAATTCGAAATAGTAGAGAATTGCTGATAAAAGAGAACCGAAAAAAGTACACGTGGATTCTCTATACATTACTTATTCATTAAGGGTACGGATTAAAAAACAAAAAAGAAGAAATTAAGTAATCATTTCGATTGGGCTGATTTTTCACCATGTGGCATCAGGGTGGATCAAAAAAAAAAAAAAAAAAACATACCTCACATAGGTAGTTGAATTCGAGATGAAAACTTACCATGAAAAATTTTATCCTCTTAGTTCGAAGGAAGATGAAGCTAAGGGTTCTCAAACCAGTACCATCACATCAAAATATACGTCAAAAAAATTTTATCAGCTGAAAAAGGAATTTTTTTTCAATTTGCGTGAATTTTAACGCAGCCAAACGAAAAATTCATTTTTTGATGTTTAATTTGAAAATTTCTCAACGATTAGGCCAATTTCAAATAGCACAAAATCAGTACGTTGGCTGCACTGCTTTGCAGAACTTTCATGTGATTTCAGTCAGCACTCACTTCTCTAAATTGTTGAACATTTTTAGAAGCACATTACTAAAGTAATAAGTCTTTTGTGTACATTTTTTTTTTTTTGAATGAAAAATATTGGTGTTTGAGATCTACAACTTTTCAACCACCTGAAAGGTTTTCGAATACTCTGAAGTACATCGAATCGAAATACAACGGGTTCAGGTAGATGCAGAAATTCATATTGCCCTTTTTTAGCTCCATGACCAGGGTCTTGGACCATGTTAAGTAGGTGTAAGGGGCCAAAAACTGTATAGACCCTGGCTGCAAACCACCCCCGAATTTGATACAGTTGATTTTCAACTCATCCCCCTCCTCCATCCTTTACCTCCCTCCAGGCCATAACAGTAAAAAGCGGTGAAGAGAGAGGGAGGGGGTTAACTCAACTACCTACGTGACGATGGTCAAAAATCCGAATGTCATATCGTCAATGAAAACCAGGCTATTACGGTCTATCGATCTATGGTCGATAAGGCAGAGATATCAAAAAAATCTGTTTTGGGGTACTAAAAGACCATTACGACCATTTTTGGCCATTTCAGCTTTTTATTTTCACTTTTTCCCCCGAAACTACAAATCATTTGTTCAGTTCGATACCGACCGAAATCGATAAAATTTGGGAAATAGGCTTTGATTGGCGGCGGATTTTGTATTCCGGAAAAGGGGATAACCTCGGGCCAAAATTCAGTCGTTTCCAAATTTGTAGTAGGGGGCGTTGAGGAGTTAAAATCGCAAAAATTGTTTCTTTCCGAGCCAATCAATCGATAGATGATCCAAAGTTGTATAACATATCCAAAAATCAGGCTCCTAGGTCAATCAGAAGGCGAGATATGACGGTTTTCCTTCATTTCGACCTTGGACCCCCTCCCCTGGTTTGTATACTCAGGAGAAGCCATAGATGTGACTTTTTGGGGTTTCAACTTTTCAAACCCATTTTGCCCCCTCACAGCCCCAGAAATGTGGTTTTTTGTGTAGGTTTTCTCATATTTTGAGGTTGTTCTTCGCATAATTCCCCTTCAAATTAAGCTAGAAAGTTGAAATTTGGCATGCAGATTTAGTACCAGTTTGTAAATACGCCCTTTGATTGTTTCGACCTTTCAGCTACTTTTCACCCCTCACACAGCTCCAAAAATGTAGCTTTTTAGTACGTTTTTCTTATTACGAGCAGCCCTGGCAAAGCGAGGAGCCGAGCTGTGGTTCATTTTTTGTATACGAATCTGACATGTAGATTTAGCAAAGTTCTATATGTGAACTTCGATGGTCTGAATTATATACACTTTCATATCACGTTCTGATTAGCGATGCTTTTTTTCAATCCACATAGCTCTAATATTTCACAAAAATCCGGCTAAAAAAGTATCGCAAAGCGATGTTTTTTTTTTTGATCGACCAAAATGTGACCTACTTTGAGTTAAAATTCCCCCATATACACAAAATTTTTGCCCCCTAAGTTCCTTGGTGGAGCTGATGTGTGATCCTAAAAAAGAGCCATTTTCAAGTACAAACTGAAAAAAAGTTGACAACCCCCCCCCCCACCTACCTAAAAGGATATGCATTTTAAAGATGATAAATCTTATTGGATATTTTATATTTGGGTCAAAAATCTTATTTTTTAAATTTACTTAAGAACGGCGCATCTTAAAAAAATTTCTACAGGACCAAAATTGTAGAAGATAAAATTTCCAATCAAAAATGTACCTCGGGATTTTTTATGGAGTCAAAGGTTCGCGATATAATTGAGATTTTTTGAACTTTCAATTTTTCATGAGAAACTATACCAAAAGAACCATGGAATCATAAAATCCTTACCAACTTGAAAATACAAAATACAATAAATCTCGACCAAGAGATCGGCGCCCTTTGACTAAAATTCTACATGAATCTGATTCACAAATTTGTTAAAACTTTAATCTCTTCGTTCAATAGGCAGTTTTTTAGAAAAAATAGTGACTTGCAACTGTACCTTTTTAACATGAAAATTCTAAGGTTTTTTTCATATCTGACTATCAAGTCTCAGATTAAAATTTTTGAAGAAGATATGTCATTTTCTGGACTCGAAATACGCTGTAAAATATCGCTAGAGTGATGTAAATTTTTTTTTACACATGTAGTACGAATATGAAAAATTTATCGTACGATAATTCAAAAAAAAAGAATAAGAGAGGGGGGAGATTGTTGATTTTCTCATGTTCCATATAAACGTATAAACTTCAATCGAAGTGATAAACTCAAATTCGAGAGGGAAAAAAATGTCATTAGTATCTCGAAAACCATGGGATGCGTGGTCCATAATTTTGAAAAGTTTCATAGCGAGACTCACGCTCATTCATCATCTGAATTTTGTCAAAATATCAAGACTATTTCACTATTCTTATACCCTTTATTCCCAATAATAATCCTGAAGTGATTGGAAAATATTAATAGCGTGATTCTATAATTAGAGAAATATTTTGAAAAGAAAAATAAATAATTTTTTTTAAAACTTATAAAAAGATGCTTATTAAAATTTACTAATCAGACAACCTCAATCATAAAATTCACAACATGAAATATACTTTATTTTCATCATTCGACCAACCTAATTATTTTATTAAATCCAATTATTTATCAAGTATTTCGTAGTTAACTTCATTACGACTTTTACAAAAATCAATACAGCAATTTTCTCATAAACTATAATATAATTGGAACGAAGGAACAAACGAACGAATGATTCGATAATCTACGGGACAATTCTTTTCATATACAAATAAACGATAAAAAAAAGAACATTTCGAAAAATTAGCTATTTCAGCTATTGGTATCACAAAAAAAAAACAATCATCTCAAATAGAAACGTTTTTCGTCTCAATCTACATGGTGCAATTTAAAAATCGATTTATTCGAGAACCAACAAAATTCCTCCATCACAAATCACTCGTTTAATCAAATCAGGATAGGTAGAGGTATTTCGACTCGAAAAATAGGCGAAGAAAAAAATCTTACCATGACGAAATTCAAACTCAACAGAAAAAGTGAAACAATATCACGTTTCACAAACACACACACACAAAATTAAAACTAAGCGCGAACTACCAAATTCAACGAAAGAAAAAAAAAATAGACGACACCGAACCACCTTCGTTTTCGATTAATCGTCACTAACGTAAGAATAAATGAAATTGTATTGTAATTGATTCTATATATATATACGAATTATATACTTGCTGACGACAAAAACAATTGATAAGTGCAAAAACCCCTTTGTAAAATTCAACGATGGCGTTATCGTTATCGGAACGAGGCGGTGGTGGTGGATTTTCCGTCAAGATTCCCGCCTCGTCGTTATTTATTTATTAAATACAAACTGGTGGAAGGAAACGACGGAAATTAGATTATCAGCAATACTTTTTTATAAATAACTACAATAGAAAAAAAAAAAAAATTGCAGAAAAATATTGTCAAATTCCGTTAAAGAAACGAATATGAGGAAAGTGGAGTTGGGTGAATTATATGAAATGAAAAATAATTCATCGAATCTTCATCTATCGTCATTATCATACAGAAAACAAAAAGGTCTTCCTTTATACGATCGAAATTGAAATCGTTATATGTTCATCAATGCACAAACTACGCCACATGTTCAGTCTGTGCACATTCATATTTATCAGAATTGAAGTTTATTCAATCTTCCGAGTACAACGAGATATTAATAAACGAGCGTTCTTATCAATAAACTTATACATTCCATATTGAGTATTATCTAAGACTACCGTTTAACTAACAGATTTGAAAAGTGATCTAGCAAAGGTATACGAAAAATTACTTTTTTCTCCCTAGCTTCTGCAAAGGAAGTGTACCTAGTACTGTCAGACTTCTATTTTGATTAAACTTAGATGGTTAGAAAAGCCATATCAAGGAACATCCAAATTCTAATTCGCAACTGTCGAATTTGAGTTTTCGAAATTCATCATAGAAAGATTTTCTCAACGGGTGTAAATATTGATAGTGAAACACCAAGATCGGAATCAGCGAGTACAGCGGTGAAGGGATTGCAGAAATTTTTTGTCCAGAATTACTCGAGACTTCTCCATTAGGAACGTTGTCCCCTTGAAGAAGGAGATTTCCATCTCGGTGTTTCCTTATCTATAAGTACGAATTATGAGAAATTCTACAAAGATTATGAAGAATATAGACACTGGAACTATATAGTTCGTTCAATTTAAATTGAGCCCTCGCCACTACAAACATAATTATTATAAACCGATCAGATCGCTCTAGAAATCCAATATAGAGCAGATTTCTAGCAATTTCATTGGTTCATAGCATATTGTTTATTTTTTCATACAATAACCACGGCTCACTCAATTCAACTTAACAAGACTATACAAGATGCCCATGCGCAGGTCACAGCGGTAAGAGGATTACAAAAAATTCCCGTACAGAATTGTTCACGACTATAGCCACTAGGAGCGCTCTGAAATTTCTGCATTTTAATTGGTTGAAATCATGGGGTTTATATGGGTTGCCGAAAAGTCATATATATAGCGATGTTAGTTTTGGTCTAAGAAAAGTCTAAAAATTAATCTATGACGACAAGCAAAAAGCAAAATAATTACCAAAATAGAACGTCATTGGTTGTTGAAATTTTTTTGAAATTTCACAAAATTTTCATCAGTCTTGTTGTAGCCAATGATGTTCTAATTTGATAAGCATTTTACTCTTTACTTTTTGCTTGTCAACATGGGTCGGCCCTTGACCTTAAAATGAAACGCGACATTATTGGTAATCTCTGCATTTAGTGGTCGAGTTATTGCGAATATGTTCGTCGCCTTCTTGCAACTTTGAATTCCAACGTTATATTTTTTTTCAAATTTGTCATTTTTTTGCGTCCATTTTGCTTCAAAAAGAACAAATATAAATTCACATTTTCCACATGTATTTCATTATTTTCATAATAACATGGAAAAGGTAAGCAAATTATTTGCACTCTGGTACCCCCGTTCAATGATAAATTGAGTCTGATTGCTTCATCGGTATCAAAACAAATGAAATTAGATATTGGGGGTAACCTCATTCTTATCCCTTTGGGAAAAAATGTTATTTAAAATAAAGTAATTTATTGTAATTATTATTCAAATTGAACTTCGTATATTGCTATACAATTTAGATTACAGATCAAAAATTTCATCAAAAACATAAATTAGGAGATAAACGAAATAAAAAAATTAATATTTTGATTTTTTAAGTAAATTTTGAAATTTTAAACTAAAACAGCAGTAAGTATAAGGTCAAATTATAGATCACAGAATTTTACCACGTTCATTTGACGTCATCTCACAACCTTTTTTTAGCCTGATTTTTTATGTTATATTGTCCATGAAAACCAGGCTATTACAGTCTACGAACCTGTGGTGGATGAGGGGAATATCAACAAAATCCTTTTTACCACCATTTTTGGTCATGCCAGAAATTTATTTCTAGTAAAAATTTTTTTTTTCTTCATGACTAAAATCATTTACTCTGCTTGATACAGACCAAAATCGCTCCAATTCGGTCAATAGGCTCAGTTCGGCAGGGGATTAGATATATATCAGTGGCGAAGGCCTTGGGTCCAAATTTAGTAATGTACAAATTTGGGGGAGAGGGTGCTGAGGGGCCAAAACCGCAAAAATCGTTTTTTTTTTTTTAGAGCCAATCGATAGAAATTCCAAAGATTTATAATCATAGCCAAAAATCAGCCTCTTGGGTCAATTAGGAGGTGAGATATGGAGGTTATTCCTCTCTTTGACATTGAAAAAAGGCTGTTCCTCCCCTAGCTTCCTTCATAATTGAGGTAGGAAGTTGAAATTTGATATGTACACTTAGTAGATGTCCTAGATGTGTCTTTTGAAGTTTTCGACTGTTTAGACCCATTGCGCCCCCTTACAGCCTCGAAAATCTAGTTTCGTGCGCGGATTTTCCTATTTTTTTAGTTTGTTCCTTACGTAACTCCTTTCCAAATTCACCTAAGAAGTTGAAATTTGGTATGTGGATTTAAATGTGCCTTTTGGTGGGGAGTCTTGACTTTAAGGCCTCATTGAACCCCCACACATCCTCAAAAATGATATTTTTTAGGTCAGTTTTTACTTATTTTTTGAGTTTATTCCTCGCATAACTCTCTTTCCAATTGAGCTAGGAAGTTTAAATTTGGTGTGTAGATTTAGTAAGGCTCTGAAATGTGCCTTTTTCGAGGTCTCGACGTTTCAGCTTGGTTTTTTTTTCCATTACCATCCTACATCTTTCGTAAAAAACGTAAAATTTAAACGCCCTAGGGGACACGGACTCTCAAAATTTATCCATGGAAGATACATGATACCGAGAAAATTATAATTAAAATTTCAGAAGCGAAAACGCCACGCCACATCTTCCAAGCGTTCGTTTCCATTTTTTTAATATTATGGAATTTTTTCAATTTTGACTCCGATTAACCGACATAGAAAATAAATCTACCTTCAAAATTTTCCCATTCAAATAAACATCATCGGGGAACGTTAAGATCAACCACGATTAGAACACATTTCGAAAAAAGTTTTGGCCACCCACCTTACGCATTTTTAAAAGAAGAGCCCAAAATGTAATTTATTCCGTAATTTTTTAATTTTCACCAAAATTTTGATAGAAATTTCGAATTATTTCAATTAGATTCTGGGAAGTGGAAAAAAAATCTTTCAAAATCTTTTGGGAAATTTTTCGGCAAATTATAGGGTTTTATAAGCTTTAAGCGACCATCACGAGTACAGTGGAATTTTTTTCACCAAAAAACTTGTTATTTATCCAAAAATATAGCAAAATAAATTCAAAAATATTGTAATAATGGAACATTTGTCAAAAAAGAATAGAAAGAGTCATCCGTCGCGTAGCGTCGTATTGAGCCCGTACAGATACGTTACAGTTCCCAGGGAGTTATCGTGGAAAGTACGATGTTCACGGGCTTGGGACAGACACGAAAAAAATAAGTTCAAATTTCGCTTAAACTCAAGTATTTACTTGCTTGCCGACAAATTGAACATACTCTAAAAAAATTTTAGCTCCGTACAACGCAACGGAGGAAGAGGGTTGAACCATGAAAAATTTTATCATTTTTTTTTAACATGATCCCAGTCAACAAAAAAATCAAAATGATTGGCTCTCAACTCGCTGATTATATCCACCCCTCCTCCCAGATTGTTTTGATGAAGCAGTTGAATTTTCATTTGAGCCACTTTTCTTGCTTCCTTTATTCATCCAATCAGGACTTACTCTGGCATTTAAAATTATTCCTAATAATTAACATTCGGGAAATTTTTTTCAATTATTAGTATTATCATAATTTTTGTTTTCAGTTTCATTTTTTAAATGTACGTAATTTGTAAAAAAAAAAAAAAAAAAAAAAAAACAAAACTGGAATATGAAAATTGTAATGAATCGCGGTTCATATTTATATATTTTCTCTTTTTCCTGCTCTCCCACCTCCTGAAAAATTTCATGACTATATCACTATATGTTCCTGTTGATATATTATAGCAAGGTGATTTTTTGAGATGGGGATCCGAAAAGGGAGATCGAACAAAACAATTGGTATTTAACATGGATCGGAGACATTTCTTGGAATTTTCTGTATATCTTTCACGCCAACAGAAGTGTGATGCATAATTAGTAATCACTCTTTAGAACAGGTGATTGATAAGGAAAGCCAATAAACGCAGCGGATGATTAAAGAATCAAGCACTCAGTTATAGGTACCTACGTCTTAAGGTGCACATATCGTTATCATTTCTCGACGCTACATTCGCACGAGCTGCAACTTTTACACGATTTCTCACTCAAATTAGCTCGCACATAATTTGATGTTTAATTTTTTTCCACGAAATTTCCACTCGTTTGAAGATTTTTCTTTATATTGCACGGTATTTCCTCAATTAGCGTATGCTAAACCGAAAGGTACCGCCTCGCTAAGGTGGTGACGATGGCGTCGGCATCATTATACATAAGACGACCATACCGCGAAAACATTATTAAACATCGATTGAACCTTGAAGTACACACATATAATACGTACAACATAATAAACCGCAACAGCTCGCCCATACCCACTACCCAGCAAGTCAACCATTTAATCGTAAGTCCGACTTACTTGCGCTTTCGTCGACGAATCCGATAAATTTTGACTGGACGGAGAATTATGCGATGAAGAAGACGTAGACGATATCGACGACGGTGTTCTCGAACCGTTGGCGAAATTTAATACGCAATGTGTGTTCGATATAACAGGATCGGCGTAATACCTGCATCATAATAAAAATATTCCCACGATTAATGATGTCCCTGGGCTACCTACTTACGTAGGAAAAAAAATTCAAATAAGGGAAAAAAATTTTTTCCAGTTACATAAATACGTACCTTTTTTTTTCGTATTTCGCTATCATGAAATCTTTTATCTGCTGTTCGTCTTTTATTGGTATTTCGGCGTCGTACAATCCGAGCCACAGATTTTTACAATACTGAAAACATCACATCACAAACGATAATTAATTTTTAATACATTGGTAATTAACGTGTTTTTTTGCTCCCTTTCTTTCTCTCTTTATTTATTTACACTTTCTCTACACGTATAGAGCGTAGGCAAGCGATAGGTAGGAGGTAGAGGTACACATACGCTTTTTATACTATGCCAATGACGTCACCAACCTCCTTTCCTGTTTGGTACACATCCGACTGACGAGTAACAACGTTCAATTTATCGACGATTTACCATTTTTTTTTCCCCTCCATTTTATTACATTTTCAACATAACGTCCGCGTATACGACGATACGACTCGACTTCAATTTTCTAATAATTATATAAAATATCAGATTCTCTACCTCTCTACATAGAAAAAAAAAGGGAGGATAGCGAACCAACGAAGCCACAAATAGTCAAAACAACCAGGTATTGATCGATTTTTCAGACCACCGCACGTCATCGTCACCTCCTCATACGTATAGAAAAAATAAATAAAAAACAATAATTGCAAAGTAATACGAAAAAGAAAGCATAAATGGCAGAAGGCTAATGGCTCATGAGAACGATGCACTTTATTCTTTTATGACTCGTATTAAAAATAAAAATGGCTAAAGTGATTAGGTGAAAAATAGTCTCTGGCAGTAGGCCAAATTTTCCCGTTATTTTGTTTTTAATTTTAAAAAATGTCAAGAATTATTTATATAATTTGAGAAAAATTCCTCCAAGTATCTGAGGTAGCACAAAGAATATTGCGAGTGATTGACCATCAACATAATTTGCGCAGTACAATTCACATGAAAATCTGTACTTCCTACCTTCGTTTATCACATACATATGCGTTTTACTGGGACATTGTACCCAGAAACGTACACAATATACATGTTGCACGTTGAATAGATAAGCGAACTTTTCGTTTCGTACATTCGTAGATATTCTAAATAACATAACGAATAGTTAAGGGGTACTTGACAAACGATTTTAATTTTAATTTCTTATTAAAAAAGCTATGAAAAATTTTTGGACATTAACTTGAAAAGGAATCAAAGTAGAAGAAGAATTTATACGGAGATCATTTAGGAAATTTTGAAATTAAACAATACAATGCTAATGGTCCGAATATAGTGGATAGAAAATTTTTGAAGAGTAAGAATAAATGATGGATATATCGGAGAAAGTCGTCTAATGAAACCGGATAAGGCAAAAAGACAATGGGAACTACTCGGACAAGAAGTTTAAAGCGTGTTTATTGCAAACACGCAGTGAACAGAATTTTTTTCAATCTTTAAATACTAAAATGCAATTCAACGAAGCTCGAAAAACTAAAAAAAGTTATAACAAATGGTTAATTAAGATCTGTACTAGTTTCCAAATGATCTCGAAACAATATGGTAAAAATTTTCATCTCCCTTACAATATACTTTTTCAGCTTGCAAAACTCAATTCAAGTTGAAAATGTTTCAAAAAAACAGCGGTAATGCAATGTGCTCTGCGGGGTGGTCGTTTTTAAACTTTTTTTTCAAAAATCGAAACGTAGTACAGCTCAATAGTGGCGAAATGGTATTAAATGAAGAACTAAAATTTTCAGTTCACCCCCTCCCCCCTCTTCCCTCAAATGGATAGACTCTAAATTTAAAAAAAAAATGAAAAATTCGTTTCTTTGACTAATAAGAGTATTTTAAACTAAAAAAGACATGGAAGGCTATTTTTAAACTTGAGCCTCATTTTTCAGACCATAGGAAAGAAATCGATTTTTTATGTAAGTACAGCTAAGGTACCAGGTTGGGTCCAATTTTGCTTGTTTTTTTTTTTTTTTTGAAAATCAGCAAAAGGTTGAGTGATTATGTTAGCGACACGACCTCAAAATGATGTGGTAAAACTTTCCACTTTTTTCTCATTTTTTTCAACTTGCAAAATTGAATCAAAATACGTAAATTACAAAAATCGAAAAAAAATTACTTGAAAATTTTTAATAATGGAATTATTACACATATTTGTACCGAAAATTATCATTGTTGGCAAATTTTTTCCATCTTCCCTTTTTCTGGAATTTAAAAAAAAATTTCACGTTTTGAATTTTTTCAAGGTTTTTTGAAAAACTATAAATAGAATTTTTTTGAAAAACATCCCTTTAAAATAGATGTAGGACATTGATTTTTGATGATTAGGCGCAATATTTCAATTTTATTTATCATAACAGTCAATTTTTTGAGAGCAATCAAAAAGGTTCATTTTTCCCATATTTTAACATGAATTTATTAAAAATTGAAAAAAAAAATTATCAAAGTGGAAATATTACATCTAATTTAGGCCCTTGAAACTAATTTTTCTTTTCTTCATTTTTTTATTTTTGAGGGTAATAAAATTGAAAAATTTATCAACTAAAATCTATAATAATTTTTATAACTTTTTTTGCAGAGTAAAGCACAGATTACTTTTTGGATAAAACGCATTGTTTTATAAGGCTGAAATTCACAAAAATAAAATAAATAGAAGATAATTGCATCCTCGAGCAAATCTTTACATTTTTTACCAAATTTGGTGAAAAATGATGAAAAAAATTTGCGAAATGACGTCAAAAAGGCGGTAGAAATGTAAGGTCTCTAACTAAATCCTTACTCTCTTCCCCTCCCCATTCGGCTAAAACTTTGAAATTTACAAAAAAATCATCGATTTTCTTTATATTAACGAGTCATAGTAGGCCACACAGACCAAAAAAAGTTTTCGCGATTTTTTTGCCTTTCAGTGATTCCAAAATCATGTTTAATACCGGAAAAATCATTTATTTTGAATTTTTAAAAGAAAATCCGAAATTTCATTATTTCTGAAGACATAATAAATTAAAGTACATTTTTGCTTTTACATCGCTAAAATATTCAGAATAAATGATTCTTTCAATTTTTGAACATCCATTTGGAATCCTTAAAAGCACAAAAAAATCGCGAAAACTTCTATTATTCTCATGTAGTCTGCAATGACACGTTAATACAAAAAAAAATTGAAAAATAAATTTTTTGTAAATTTTGAAATTTTAATTCCATTGGAGAGGTCAGAGTAAGGATTAAGTTAGAAACCTTAAAATTTAACCACGTTTATTTGACGTAATATCGTAACTTTTTTCACTGCACTCCTCAAACTTTCGAAAAAAAAAAAAAAAACTAAAATTAAAACGCCCATGTGTACGACCCCTTGTCCGATTTTTATATCAAATATTCATTTATTGGACCTTACTAAACTCCGGTTCTCTAAAAGAAAAAAAAGAAATCAGCCTGATTTTCGTGAAATATTTTAACCATTAGAATTGAAAAAAAGCATCGTTTTGCGATACTTTTTTCGTAATCATTATTAAGGGGTAAGGAAAGATTCAAAACGGCTAAAAAGTTGAGACCACCTAAAGACACATGTAGGAGCCCTACTTGATGTAAATACCAAATTCCAACTTCTTAGCTCAATTTGAAGGAAAGTTATGCGAGGAACAAACTCAGAAAATATGAAAAGTCGACCAAAAAACTACATTTTCAGGGCTGTGAGGGGGTGCAATGGAGAAGAAAAGTAGAGACCCCCAAAAGGCACATCTAGGACCAAAATTGAACTTCCTAGGTCAATTTGGTAAGTAGAGAGGGGAGGAACATCCCTTTTCCAGGATTAAAAATGGGGAAAATTCTCATATCCCCCTTCCTAATTGAACTAGAAGGGTGATTTTTGAATATGTTATACAACTTTGGATTTTCCTTCGATTGGATTAAAAAAGAAAAAATTTTGCATTTTGGCTCCTCAGCACTTCCTGCTCTAATTTGGGCATAATTGAATTTTGACTCAAGGTCATCTCCACTCATATATATCTAATCCACCGCCAAACTGAGCTGATTTAATCGCTATTGAGCACACAGTAAATGATTTTAGCCTTCGGGTGAAAAAAATAAATGAAAAATAAAAATGAATATCAGCCATGGCCGAAAATGGAAGTAATGGTCTGCTAGGAGCCGTAAACGGATCTTGTTTATGTCTCCCCCTTCCCTCCTTCATCCACCACAGGTCGATAGACTGTAATAGCCTAGTTTTCATTGGCAATTTTCACATAGAAAATCAGTCTAAAAATCTAAAAGCGACCCACCCTACTGTTTAGTGTTTACTATAAAAAATATCGATTATAAACATTCACGAAACAAAATTTTTTGCGATCAAACAAATGAGTACCAGGTGAATCATCCATTTCTAAAAATAATTATTACAAGTACAAAAGAAGAAAATTCACTTAAAAAGAATCAGTCTCTTGATGTATAATTCCATTTACAAAAAACACCAATTGAGCATTAATACGAGTAAACTTCAAAAAGAAACTAATGAGATTAAATAATAAAAAAAAAAATAAATAAAAAACTCTTTATGAACTTCATACGTAATTATAAAACCAACAGTATGAAAATGTACTGTTAATTTAAAAAAATAACCCAAGCTGTTAGAAAAAGAACAAAAAAAATTCAAGGTCGAAACAACGCTGAAAATGAAATCAAAGACTGCTTACTTTCTTTGTTTTTCATCTTGTGAAAAAAATTGAAAATAGTATATCGATAAACGTAAATTTTTTTGCACAATAATTGATAGATAGAAATAACTTACGTACGTATATATATAAAAAAAAAATCAATTAAGTCTGAAATCGGTTTTCAAAACGAAAAATTTTACACTCGCAATTTTAGCACGTAACATTAAATACACGAATCACGAATTGTAATTTAAAATTATACGAATTTTTCAAAAGCATTATAACTGAAATTTAAATAATACAAATAAAATATGTGCCTGTATCATAATTATACGTATACTAATTAGTCCAAGTTCATATATGTATGCTTTTTTTTTACATCAATGTTCTTAATACCCCCTCCCCCCCCCAGCAGGTTCATTTCACACAAATATTTATATTATCGTATACAGCATACGGATGCAAAACTTTTTACCATCTTTTATCGATACTTCTATACTTTTTTTGGAATTTATTCATTTTTTTCGGCTCGGAAATGAAATTTTTACATCAACAATTTATTCATTCCATAAACGCAGTCAAACGTGGAAAAAAAATCGTACATTCGCACGATTAACATTCTCGAAGTAACCTAAATAAAAAATGTACCGTCGTCGTCGTTATTGTCGGTTGGAAAAAATCGCAGGCAATACAGGCAGGCAAGGATTTTCAGCTAGCCCAACCTTGAACTTGACATTGCTTCTAGTTCGCATTTACATTGGTATAGGTACATATTATGTTCAGGTGAAATGAAATTAAAGAAAGAGAGAGAAAGAAAGAGTCGAAAAAAAAAACCAACATATACACACAAATTCCAACGCAATAAAACCTTCGTCAATGTTTATATCGGTTTATAGAAGATATACACACAGGAAGGTACATATCTATCGTTGAAGCCTCGAGGCAAATAGTTGGACGGTCATCGATGATGGCATTTTAAGTCACTAAATCAATAGCGCGCATCGGCCATTATCGTCTTACCTCGTTTCCTCTGGATTTCATGACGTCGATTTCTTCCGGAGTGAATGTAGCCATGGTAATCGATTTCACTCGATGCGGAGGAGTCAATCCTCGTCTGTAAAAATAAACATCACACACGGACTTTAGTCACCGATACGTTGGTGAGGTCGAAACGGTTATCAATTATCATACGTATTACTATGATTACATAGAGTGTATAGGTTATTAAAAAAAAAAAAAAAAAACAAAAAAAAACGACATCTTCATCATCATTCGATTCGTGCTGATACGAAAAAAAAACCCATAACTGAGCCATGCCACCACGTTATACCTACAAAATGTTCTTTTACAGACTTAGTCATACAGGCTATATATATACATATAATTGTATAAGTATAATTGTATAAGTATTTTCCAACAATTTTTTCGGCTTATGTAAACAATTTTTTAATCATTTTCTTTTATTCGTAATTATATTATCGCATCGCATATTGCATTTCCTAACACGATAAACCAAGTGATAAGATTATGTCGTATGTTCAACGAGTCGTATTACAATGTATTATATACAGTACAATTTCCTGTCTCTTTCTTTCACACCAGCCAACCATAGGTATGCGTATTACAGACATCTTACATAGTATTTTTTTTTTCTCATCGTGGACGTTTTAGAGCGTGAAGTCTCATCATTCACAATCTTTGCGTACCATTCAGCATTTAATCGGAGAAGAAATAAAAAGTAAGTAAGTACAATAATAAATTATTTTTATAAAATCATCTTTTGATAGCTAAATTTTTTCGAAAATATTCAGGCTGCTACAGAATATTGACGTAATTATTATAACGTTATAAAGAGAGGAGAGAGGTCATGGCGTCAGAAGTTTACTTTATTCATTTGTAGCCATGTTCAACACGAATGCATACACACAATGTACGTAATTTTTTTTTTTTTTTTTTTTTTTTTTTGGAGAACTTCCCACCGTGGTGGACCAAACTTCGCTTCTTTTTTTTTTTTGAAAATCTGAGAATACCAGTGTCACAATACGCCTACATATTGCGGTAAGAAATTATGCTCCACCAACTCAATTTTTTTAAACAAACAAAACTCACGAAAAGTTCAATTTTTTTTTTTTTAAATTGAAAACATTTCTTATTCTTCAAATATAGATTCATTATTATTACCCTTATTCAACCCTGTTTTCACCATCACACCATCACCTATCTATTTCAATTTTATACACTTTTTCAGGATTATTTGAAAAAATATGAAATCTTTTTTTAGAAACCCTCTTCTAAAATAGATAAAATGGATGTAAGACATCAAATTTAGATGATCAAGCGCAATATTTCAATTTTATCCACCATAGATAATTTTCAGGTATGCTTAAAAAATGGTATTTGGTGTTTTGTTTAAGGAATTTTTTCAAAATATTAGAATTTTTTTTCCAGAAAATTCCAGTGCAGTAAAATAAGCATAGTACACTGATCCTCGTTCATTTCTGATCGGTTTTCACCGCTTCCACCTTTTTCAGATATTCTCAGCAGATATCACAGCAATGAAAAATACACTATAAACAGATCAAAAAATGGGGAAAAAATAAAAAATTACTATTGAGGGTTTAAAATAAATGAAATGTTTCACTTCTGAAGAAATTTTTTTCAAAGTGTAACAAATTTATTCTCAAAAATACATACGAAAATGGATTTTTTTGAATTCTTTTAAAAAACTGGTCCATTTGAACAGGAAGATGGCCAAAAAAGTTTCCATTACAATTTTTCAAAAAATTATGAAAAAAAAAACGCAAAAAGTAAGGTTTATTTTTGAAAAATTGGAAGAGAAATGCGATAGTAAAAATTTGGCACCTTTGAAAATTTTGAACTTTGAGTCCGTTTTGCAAACTGGAAAAATTTGATTGATGGGCTGAAATTTTTACCACATTGTTTTGACATTATTTCACAAGTATTGTGATTTCGCCGTTTATATAGATTTCCGCAAAGAGCGAAATTGGGCCCAGGTTTTTTTTCGAAAGGAAAAATTTCATAAATTTGAAGTATTTTTATAATTAGTGAGAAGATTTTAAAAATCAGTTTAATGCACAGGTGGGAGGAAGAGGAGCGAGGGTTAACCCGTGAGAATTTTCAATTTTTGCACGTGAATTATTATAATTATGTGAATTAAAAAAAACATCGCGAGCTGTTTTCCAAATCAGTAATAGGGGTAGGGGGTGCAATGCGAATAAAGTAAAGAAACCAGCAGAAGGCACATCTAAGGCCTATACTAAATCTACATATAAAATTTCAACTTCCTAGTCCAATTTGGGGAAGGGAGGGCGTTGAGGATATATGGGAAGAACAAATTCAAAAAATAAGAAAAACCCACAAAAGCAATTTTTTCGGGGTTATGAGGGGGGGGTGCAATGAGGTTAAAAGCTAGAATCTGCCGCCCCAGATACCAACCAAATTTAAACTCATAGCTCAATTTGGAGGGAAAACACAAGAAAACCAGCCCAAAAATTTGCTATAAGGAGGGTGCAATAAGCCTTAAAAGCCGAAACTCCCAAAAAGCACACATATGGCCTCTACTAAGTTTACATACCAAATTTCACTTCCTAGCCAAATTTGGGAGGGGGGAATAGTGGCAGAACAACCTTTTTGCAAAGTTAAACAGGAGATGAAGGCGTCATTTTTCCCCTTCTAATGGACCCACGACACTGATTTTTGGATGTTATGCAACTTTGGATTGTCTACAGATTAGCTCAAAAAGACACATTATTTGCGATTTTGGCTTTTCAGCACCTCTCCTCCAAATGTGAGCACAACTGAATTTTGACCCGAAGTCATCCCCCCTTCGGAATACTAAATCCGTCGCCAATCGAAGCCATTTCCGAAATTTGATCGATTTTGATCGGTATCTAGCTGAGCAAATGATTTTTAGTTTAGCTGGGGAAAAAATATATATATCTGATGCGGCCAAAAATGGTCGTAGTAGTCTTTCAAGACTCTAAAACGGATTTTATTGATACACCCCCTCCCCTCTCCTCATCCGCGCCTAGTTTCTCGAAAGCTCGAAATGTTCAAAAGGCACATCTAGCATCACTACTAAATCTACGTACCAAATTTCAACCTCACAGCTCAATTTGGCGGGGACGTACATGAGAAATCATCAATTTTAAAGGTCAAAAATAGTCCAGATTGACGTAGGAGGCTAATTTTTAGATATGTTATTTAATACTAAATTCTGTAGCGATTGGTTCAAAAATGAACAATTTTTGCAATACTTGTCTCTCAGAACCCCCCCCCTCCCCCGGCTTCCAATTATATAAAACCATGTTAGTAAAATAGTTTTCTACTTCACGTTTACGCAAACCGCACTCAGTTTTCAAACGGATCCTGGGCCATAATGAAGGGTCCTACAAAAAAAAACTAACCGCTTGGACCAGAAAGAAAATTTCCTCCTCTACAAATCCCTTAACAAAAATTACTTCGTACGACACCTGGTTTTCCCAAAAAATCGCAAAATTTGGGTGCACCTCTGTTTCGATAATTCGAGCTTTCACAAAATTTCGTCAGCTTTGAGATGAAATTTTTCAAAGTTCAAATATACTATCTTAAAGTATATTTGATGCTTTACAAGATACTGTATTTGATATTTTATTTGGATTGAGTATTCGTCCGTAAATTCGCCAAAATGGTCGAAAAAATGAGCGAAAAATTGACTTTAGTTTAGTTTTTTTTCATTTTTTAACATCACTGTACACCTACATCAATATTTTCGAAAATTCCAACGACCGTTTAGCCCTTCCAAAATTTCCACGTTTTATTTCGGTATTTTAACTTTTCCAATATGGACACAAGAATAGATGGAAAAAAAAAGAGGAATTTTACAATTTGTAAAATACAATATACCTATCTAGACAGGTAGAGGTACCTCTGCTGGACTATTGCTCTGGCGAATGTTTTTGATATAAATGGATTTTATTTTTTCACACGTTGTCAGCAATTCAAACTCATACAATTTCCTTTTCGATTTTTAAAAAAAAATGACGTACGTACAATATAATTCGTATACCTAAAACGACACCTATACGAGGATAAATGTTTATTTTGTAAATTTTCGTACTTACGAGGCGTAAAATGATACACGATATGCTATCTTTCTATGACATGTTTCCGAGGCCTTTGAGTATTCGTATCGAAATGCTTCCCGAATGATTTTTCCTTTAGGTAGGTAACCAGGTACCTCTGCCTACACTACCCACCTACAAATATCTCGGTAGCGCCGGCTAAATTCGCAACAGTATTAAATGGTAAATATTTCCATCGAATCATCAATCCTGTCACGTATGTAGGTATCGTATTTGTATATATGGTGAAGTTACCGCATACGAAATTCCAATACACGAAAGAATATTAAAAAATTTACCTACATCTATATTTATAATAATGATAATAATAATAATAATGATGATGATGATTGTGAAAATATTTAAATGCGCAATTCGAAATCGATGTTGGTACCTTATTTTGATTTTTTATTCGCGTTGAATTTTATGCATAGCTATACTTTGATGTGGATATTGAGCGTGTACGAATTAATTAATTTCTATGGTTTCGCGGTTTTCTGCACGTAGCTATAATGAAAGAATTGAAATGGGAATGTATTCATATTAGGTATATTCTGGTACGTCTACGTAGTACGTACTACGTACGTGTATATTTTTACAAAACGGAGACTTAAAAAGGTAGAGAAAGGTAGATGAAAAAGGAAGGGAATATGTATTAGTGAATGAAATGTTCGATATCTATATCGACCCGACCAGACATCGATGCAGCCACCTAATTGATTTCATTGTTCGTGATATTAATTTACAATATGAAAACCTTCGTCGTATACGTATTTTGTACTTTGTAGAGATGTAATGTTATGTTTCTCCTTTACTCGTGGTCAAAAAGGGGAAACCAACTCGTATCTCTCCTCCTAATAATGGTAGCAAGGTGATTTTTAAATACGTTACACAACTTTGGATTCTCTATAAATTTGCTTAAAAACAAACAATGTTTTCCCTTTTAAACTTCGTATAAAAATTTCAAGCACGGTCGAAGTTTTACTCAAATGCAACGTAGGGACCTGGTATGATTTATTAGCCTGATTTTCTGCGTCATATTGTCAATAAAAGCGGAAGAGTCAACAAAATCCGTTTTGAGATAAGATGCGAGATTTTATTTTTATTTTTACATTGTTACCCTCTGAAGACTAAAATCATTCACTCAGCTCGATCAAGCCAAAATCGCTGAAATTCGGCCAATAGGCTCAGAATGGGTTAACATTTTTAAATTTACAAAATAAATCTTAGAAATCATTAAAAGCATTATTTGTAATACTCGGTATTGAACATTTGATAGAAAGTTTTCAACATTTACTCAAAATTAAATATCCAAACTTTTGAAAAATCATCGTTTGATAAATGAAATTTCTAAATTTAACACCCAAATTCAAAAAAAATGTACTTTTTATGGTCTAAAAATACAATTTTTTCAAAATTTCGCCCTCGCTACGTTCAAGACTTCAAATTTATCCTTTTCATGGAAAAATTTTTGTGTGTTCCATGTTTTGTGATCAAGTCAATTCATCTATCATTTTATAAAATCAATATTATTAGTAATTTTTTTTAAATCGTTAAAAAGCAATGAAAATTAGCTAAAAAAAAATCACTAAATGACTGAAAAGTGCAAAAAATTAAACAGAAATTATGAAAAAAAAAAAAATTTTAATTGGGAGAAATTTGACAGAAATGGGTGAAGATTGACCTTAAAATATAAAAAAGATCATTAAAAATCATGGAAAACTGGGTAAAAAATTGACTAAAATGGGTAAAAATTGAAGCCGGTGAAAATTAATCTAACTGATGGAAAAAATCGTCAAAAATGATCATAAATTAGGTAAAAATTTAATGAAAATGGAAAAAAAGTGCAAAAAATTCAACATTAAACGTCACATTATGTTTCTACAAACCCTTGCAACATTAAACTAAACAAAATAAAAAAAAAAATCACAAAAAAATATTGAACCACGCATGAAAATTGACCTAAATAATGAAAAAAATCGTTAAAAATCATCGGAAATTGGTTAAAAATTTAACAAAAATGGTTAAAAAGTGCAGAAAATTGAATAAAAATCATGAGAAAATGTTGAAAAATGGACGACAATTGATCTAAAATATGAAAAAAATCGTTGAAAATTATTAAAAATTTTGTAAAAAATTCATAAAAATGGGTAAAAAACGCGAAAAATTGATCAAAAATCACGAAAAAATATTAATAATTGGGTGAAAATTGATCCAAACAATGAAAAAAATCGTTAAAAATCGTCGAAAATTGTGACGACGAAATTCATTTATAATTGGGGAATACTTGACGTAAATGGGGGAAAATTTCGAAAATTGGGTAAGAAGTTGTTATAAACGGGTAGTGCAGCAAATTGATCAAAAATTACAAGAAATGATTCAAAAATAGATGAAAATTGACTTAAATTATGAGAAAAATTATTCAAATCATCGAAAATTTACTAAGAAATGGACTAAAAATGGGTAAAAATTGACCTAAAATTAAAAAAAAATCGTTAAATATCATTGAAAATTTTGTAAAAATTCGATAAAAATGGGTAAAAACGACGAAAATATGAAAACAAAAAATCGTTAAAAATCATCGAAAATTGATTAAAAATTTACCAAAAAGACGTTAAAACCAGCAAAAAATTTATCGAAAATTACGCAAAAACGGATGAAAATTGACCTAAATTATGAAAACAATCGGTGAATATCATCGAAAATATAGCAAAAATTTGATATAAATGGGTGAAGAGTTCAAAAAATTAATAAAAAATCACGAAAAATGTGGAAAATCGGGTGAAAAATTCACCTAAATCATGAAAAAAAAACGTCAAAATGATCGAAAATTAAGGTAAAAAATTGACTGAAATGGGTGAAAATTTACCTAAATTCTGAAAAAAATCGTTGAAAATCATCAAATATGTTATAAAAGTTTGATAAAAATTGGTGAAAATTGACCAAAAATATCAAAAAAATCGTTGAAAATCATCGAAAATTTGGTAAAACATTGCCTAAAATGGGTAAAAAATGAAACCGGATTGAAAATCACATAAAAATGTTGACGAATGAATGAGAATTAATCATCAAATCATAGCATACCCTTCCATTCAATTTTTTTTGGGGGGAAAAACACGTACTATATTTGATGGGACACCTTCATCGCCAGGCACACCACACAATTTGAATCATTTCGTTAACTTGAATCAATAAAAAATTAAACGCAAGGGTCACTTATTTCATAACGCTGTATATTTAATCTGCCTTCAATCTAAGCCCATAAACCGAATTTCAACTATTTTACCAGGATCGAAACGATTAAATGATTTTATAAAGCTCAAAGATTATACTTCTGTGGTTTTCTAAGACTCTAAAAGACGACTATTGTTCACTTTCCGCCAAGCATCGCATTCCTTATAGGTTGTGTTTTTGTTTTTGTTTCAACATTTCAATCTCTTTCGAACTCGGTACTTCTATTGAAAAATTTGTTGCTTGTCAATTGACCCTAATGGATTCTACGATGGCTTGAAAACCAAAAATTCAAGCTTTAAAAAAAAAAACCATCACAAACGATATTCTTCGCTCATAATCGCCACGCGAGCATACTTACTCGTACGTAGTTTTAGAAATGAATGAATACGAATTGTTACGTACACAATGACACATAAGATACACAGTTACACACGACAGTAGTCGGTACATAGAGTATAAGTACGCACATACACGTAGCTAGACTACAGTACATCAATTAACGACATAAATAAATACACAGCAACGAAGACATATACGTTATCCTATAAGTAAGCTGGCAGAATGGCAGCACAGGAACAGCTACTGTACATACAAATTATACGTATCGATGCTGAAAACTGGTACCATTAAACGAGTCTCTTTTTATGTATGAACGTGTAAAATCATTCATAAATACTCTACCTCATACGCAGTTCAAGTGTATACCAATCGTATACGCCAAATCGTTAGTACTCATACATTAAAAAAATAAAATAGAACCCATCTTTAAACGAACATATAGAGTAACATTTAACCTCACAATTGAAAATCTTATCCTGCGCTGCTCGCAGTTTAATAACTTATACACCTAATTCAATACTTCAACATAGTACAGCTTCCTTAAAACTCGATGCGGTAGTCTTATATCAAAGAAACAAGTACGTGATGCAAAAAATTGCCAACCAGCGTTATAAAGAATTTTACTGCGCAGTTGAAACATACACACATATACACTATCTAAGAGCGTAAACCTTGTACCAGTGTAAAAAAAAAAAAAATACGTTATTTATAGCGAGTATATCATATATTTATATGTATAGATACGATGCATAATATACCTATGAGATGATAGAATAAGATTATCAAACACATAGTGCAGAAGAATACAAAAGAAAGAAAAACGTTACCAGAGTTTGGAAAATTTATCGAAATAAATCGATACACTAATGGAAAATAAAATAAAAAAACTTTTGTCTATCTGTATATGGTACTACCCAAAAGCCTTTACGTCGAATTCAATTCTCAAAGATCACCAATTATGCAATAGAAATAAGTAAATAAAGTATATGGTATTCATTATTCGTCGTTCAGAAAATGGGACAAGTATGAGTACTCGTACTTTCGCACGAACCTTATAGAAATGGGAAGATTTAAAGTTCCGTAAATTCGTCGAATTATAAGTACGTGAAACTCGACATCGTTAATATTTTTTTGGTTCGTGTTGAAACGCGTGTCGCATACTACGTACTCGTACAAAATATACGATCATGTGTTGTCATAAACGACCTAAGAACTCCAGGAAGAAATAAAGAGTATTAGATGGATGCTAGATGAAGAGAGTAAGCAAGAGAAGAAGGCACGGACAATGATGATTAAAATAGATACACAGATGCTCGTCGTTGTGTTAAACGGGAAAATTCAATTAAGTAAGCCTATTTAAAAGAAGTTCAAGTAAAATGCTCATCGTGAGTCATAATCATAATACTCGTAAAAGTATAAATGACGACCCGCACGCGTGTATTTTTTTTTTTTTTTTTTTTTTTTTTTTTTTTTTTTTTTTTTTTTTTTTTTTTTTTAGGTTTTTAATAATCATCTTTTCTGTGCCACATATCTTAATAGGATAAATTTTGGTATTTGATACGACATTTATTTTTTTAGCCTGATTTCCTATACCATATTTTAAAAGAAAACTAGGCTATCTATCACGCTATAGTATATCGAACTGCGGTAGATGAGTGAGAGGGGGAAGGGGTAATACCAACATTATTCGTTTTGACGTCCTACAGAGGATTATTTAGACCATTTTTGAGTAATAAGAATGTCAGATATTTAACGTTATTTGCCAATAGTTGATAATTTGCTAGCAGTTAATAATTTTGTCTTTGCTGGGACTGATTTGGGAGACAATCATGAGATCCATCAATAATATTTTGGATAGCCCATTCAATTCATAGCTGAACACCGGCATTTTTGTGCCTAACCGCGATTCGATAATTTTTTTACATTCACTTTACCAAAAAGAAGTGAAAAATTTCCTCATTTTAGTAAAAACCTGAACATTTTTGCTATAAGCGTTCGAGTTCGAGATTAATTTTTTTCAAAATTTTTGTACTAAAATAGATACAGAAATTCTTTCCATGCCAAAATGATGGACACATATGGGAGATACTACAAAAAAAATTTCACATGCCTGGGTTCGGCTTGAGGGGAGGGAAAAAAATTAACAGCTACTAGAAAGTGAAAATCGCTCACTTACCAACAGTTGACAACTCAAAAAATTTCTGAAAATCGATAAAATTTTCGGACAAAAATATATTAATTTGAGACACCCTTTCACTTTTGAAAATTTGTCATCCAATTCACACCAGAAAATTATATCAACTTACATCAACTCTTTGTAGTTATTAGAAATTTTCAATTATTATAAAATTCTTTTTTTTTTATATTTGCTGTATGTGGTTGCCTCATTTGAGGTAGAAAATATTTTTAAGGCAATCAGTATTGGTATTTAGATCAATGAAACACCGTTTTGAACACTTTTGTGTTATCAACGACTAGCAAGTAGTAGACTTTGGAATTTTTTCCAGAGACAGGTGATTCAAGTAGGGGGAGGGGGGTTCGCAACGGAGGCGATGGATGGGGTTATACATTGAAGTATAATATATAGTTTTTTCAGGATTTTACGATCATCACATGCGACATAGTAAACAAAAATATCAAAAATTTCCTCTTACCTATCAACTACTGGCAAATTACCTTACGTATTTTCATTTTTTTTTTTCAATTTTCTCTTGTTCGGAGAGTAAAATTATTCATTCGGCTCGATACGGACTAACATCATTCAAATTCGGCCGATATGCTCAGACTGACGCCAAATTAGATACATATGAGCGCGGATAACCTTGGGTTGAAATTCACTCATGTCCGAATTCGGAAGAGGGAGTGCTGAGGGATAAAAATTGTATAAATCGTTCGTTTTGGAGCCAATGGATAGAGAATCAAAAGTTACCAGCAATATTCAAAAATCAGTCTTCTAAGTCGATTAAGAGAGGAGAGATACCCTCCCCCTTCATTGAAGAACAGGATGAGGGGAAACTTGGTATGCCAATCAAGTAGAGGTCGAGTTGCGCCTTTTAGGGGTTTCATCATTACACCCCTCTCACAGCCTAGAAAAAGCGGTCAGGATGACCTTGGGTCTTGATTCAGTTGTGTCTAAAATTTAGAGAGGGAGTGCTGAGTAGCCAAAGTTTCAATAATTATTCGTTCTTGAACCAATCAATAGAGAATCAAAAGTCGCGCAGCAAAACTGAAAATCAGCCTCCTACGTCAATTAGAATGGATGATAGATGGGTTGACCCTTTTTTGACATTCTAAAAAATTGGCTCCTTAATCAACTCCACTTCCCTTTCCTCCTTCAAACGATTTGACGGTTTGAAATTTAGCATGTACATTCAAATGCCCCGAATTTTCCTTTTAGGAGTTTCCATTTTTGACACTAATCGCACCCCCTTTCTGCCCTGAAAAAGCGATGTTTTTGTTAGGTTAAGTTCGGTTATTACTGTTTTTTGAGCTTGTCCCTGACATACCTCCCTTCTAAATTGAGGTAAGGAATTGAAATTTGGTATATGAATTTAATTAGAGTACGAGATGTGTCATTTAGAGTTTCAATTTTTCAGCTGCATTACACCACCTGGCCGCACCCTACCAGTTCGACAGGGTGTAGAAATTTGATGTGCCTTAAATGTGCCTTTTTGAGGGCTTGACTATTCACTCCAACAGCAAACATATCTCAAGTTTCAACACATATTTCATGAATAAATTTTCTCAATTTTTTAGTGATGAGACGAACAATGAAAAAATTTACGATATAAATATAATTTACCGAAAAAGGTAGATCTGTGCATCACATCCTGCATACGAGTAATTAGCCAAGAACAATAAAGAAAGCTAAGTGTAAGTTAGACGTATGGTCTATCTCTACATAATGCACATTCTCATAGTTAAAATTCAAATTTTCAATTTAATTCGTATCTCAGATCATTAAAACACCCCTACCCGGTTACCCTACCAAATGAACTTACAATTGATCACACGTTATTCGGAAAGAAAATTGTAAGATTTGCAATTATGAGAATAATAATTACTCTTTTACTATCAAATTTTTCGCAGAAAAATAATTTCCATCCATTATTGATCCACTAATTAGACGTTGAATTTTTTTATTTATCAATAATTAAGCACGTCTATGCACATTATAAAATGAATTAATGAAACGAAAAATTATAGATACGGTACATAGTACATAAGTTCGCGCAATTATATATATTTTATCAATTTACACGACTATAAGAAAAATCATTTACATTAAATTTTGCTTTTTTAGAAATCTGCAAACAGTGGAGCCACAACAGTTACGGAAGGTCTCAAAATGACATAGTAAAAATTGCAACTTTCCAACTTAATTTTTAAACTAGCAAAACTCACTTACCGTTCAAAAAGTTTCAGGTAATCAAAAATAAAATGTTTGAAAATTTTTTCTAAAAATGAAATTTCTACCCATATTTTAACCCAAATAAGGTTTCAGAATTACCCCTCTTTTCAGGAATTTTTAAAAAATGTCAACTTCTACGTTTTTTTACGATTCCCTAAAAAAGCACGAAGGAAATTTTGTTGAAAAACGTCCTTCTGAAATAGATGTAGGACATCAATTTTAGGTAATTAAGTGCAATGTTTCAATTTTATATCATACAGTGGATTTTTCGAAACACTCAAAATTAACATTTTTTACACTGTTTAAATAAATTTATTAAAAATTTAAAAAATCATTTTCCGAAAGAAATTCTATTAAAGAAGACATATTTCATCTATTTTTAGTCGTTGAAACCAGTTTTTTGTGTTTTCCTTTTTAGCCAGATTTTCAATATAATATTGTTAATGAAAATCAGGTTATGACAGTCAATCGACCTACGGTGGATGGAGAAGGAGCGTATCAACAAAATCCGTTTCGGGGTCTTTGAAGACCATTACGACCATTTTTGGCCATGTCAGATAGTTATTTTTATTTTTTTTCCCCGAAACCAAAAACTACTTACTCCGCTCTATAGCGACCAAAATCGATCAAATTTAGGAAATAAGCTTCGATTGGCGGCGGATTTGATATTCTGGAAAGGGGATGATCTTAAGTCGAAATTCAGTTGTGCACCAATTTGAGGGAGGGGGTACTAAGAGGCTAAAAATTGCAAAAATTGCTCTTTTTCAAGTCAATCGATAGACAGTCCAAAGTTGTTTAGCATACCCAAAAATCAACTTCCTAGGTCAATTAGCAGGGGAAATTTGAGTTTTCACCCTTTTAACCTTGAAAAAAGGATGTTCCTCCATTATCATCTCTCCAAACAAAGCTAGGAATTTGAAATTTGGTATGTAGATTTAGTATAAATTCCAGGTGTGCTTTTTGGTGGTGTCGACTTTTTAGCCCGATTATACCTTCCCCCTTGCGCCGGTACCCTTACCACTGATCAGGAAAAAATCCGTTTTTTTCAATTCACATAATTATAATATTTCATTAAAATCAGACTGAAAAAACGTTGCCTTTTTTTTTTAACAATATTAACATATTTTTATACGCTGAAATATCTATTGAGAATCCCTGAAAAAGATATACGCGAAGAAGATCGACCTTAAATGTATAATGGTAAAAGTACTCTGCTCATTTCACAAAGAATTTACTCGAAAAAAAATTTTTAATAATGCAAAAAAACATTCTTCAAGCAACCCTAAAATACTGCCTATGGGGGATAAAATTGAAATATTGCGCTTAGTTACCTAAAATTGATATCCTCTACATCTGTTTCTTGAGGTGGTTTTTCAAAAATTATTTCGTCGTTTTACAGAAAATTATGAAAATTCTCAAAAGGTGACATTTTTTAAATATCTCTGGAAAAAGTGAAGTGGTTGAAATTCGCTAACAATGATACTTTTTGGTGCAAAATATACGTAACAATTCCACTTTTTAAAAAAAATTTTCAACAAGTTTTTTTTTTCAATTTTAAAATTTTTTTGAAATTTACGAATTTTTTACGTTATTGAAAATTTTTTTTTCAGTAAATTCTTATTGAAATGAGCCGAGTTCACATACCTTCGTACATTTGCAATACGTTTTCACCACTTGCACCCTTATAAGCGATTTTCCATACACATTTCTCAATTTAGAAGCGGAGTATGAACGCTTCCAAAAACAAAAAAAAATGAAAAATTGCTTTTGACGGTTTAAAACAGATAAACTGTGTCCTTTAAGATGGGATTTTTAGCGAAAAATAAAATTTTTTCATTTTTAAGAAATCTATTTTGAATACGTAACAATGTTCTTTTTTGAGAGTCCCTCAAAATCGTCCGCGAGATGTAAAAATTCAAGTATCGTGCTTTAAATTTAAATTGATGCCCAACATCCATTTTAGGGACACATTTCCCCAAAAAAAAAAGTTCTTCCTGTGAAACAATGCAAAATATGAGATTTTTTGAAAACCCCTGAAATGAGAAGTAATGTCGAAAACACGCTACCAATAATTATTTTGGGTATAAAAAATATGCACGTAATTATTCCATTTTTGGAATAGTTTGTCACCAATTATTTCAAAAATTTTCGAATTTTAGGTCGCAGTTTTGCATTTTGAAAAAGTTCATTTAATTCTGGAATTTTCTATACGTTGTTTCGAGGTTATTTCGCAGCTATTGTCATCCACTTTGCCGTTAGTACATTTCCAAAAAATGCAAAATTTAGCCCATCGTTATACGAATAGGTATAGATACCCTGTTAAAGCCTCATAAATACCCCTCTAAGCATAATTCTCCGTCACTGTCGCAGATACCTTTTTTTATACGTATTTATCAATCCAAACTTTTGAAATATCCTTTCACCTTTCAGCAATATAATACCAAAACATATTACCATCCATAGTAATCAGAAACAGTCACGTGACAGTAAAATTCTAATAACGCGATATTTTTAAATCATCGTGCAAAGTCGCACAAACGTTGCACACAAAAGAAGGGCAATTCGAAAGTTGAATAAACTCTACCACATTCGATAAAATACACGTAAGTATTAAATGTAAGTATCTCCCTTTAATCATCCAAATTTCAATACAGCACGTCAACATATCCACGTCCGTTCACCACCCTGCTCTCCTTGCGCGGCACGAGCCTTTTGTTTGCATTCTAATTTCGGTACATAGGAAATCGATGGTATGATGGGAACACATAAATCGTCCATGACACCTACCCAGACCAAGACCAAGACCAAGGTAGAGGTAGAGAGGTACGTGTATTCGTATATACATATTATTGTATAGGTACAAATAGGTAGGTAGGTACTTCGTATTTGGTAATTTCTCGTAAGAAAATGGTGATAGGGAGGGGGTGCGGTGCGGTGCGGAGTAGTACAACTTAACATCGTTTATGCGACGGGAATGGAAACAATATAATCACGCGAAATACTCGTATTTAGCAAAAATACTATATATGCGTTTACACGTTCGTAAAGTATACGTATATGAAGTAAAATAAAGCTATACACATACACAATCGTATGTAAGGTATATAGAATATACATAAGTACACCTATACATAGAAAGAGAAAAAGAAAACGTAATCGAAACGTTTATTTTACGGTTTGCGTTCGCTTTCTTTCACGAGCTTCGGAAGAGCCAATAGTACCTACTACCTACCTAACCCATGGTATGTATTTAAACGGTTTATTAATTGACACACGCAAATATACACACATAGAAATTCGTATTATTACATTAATTAGTCGAGCATTCAAGCGTATGCATGTACATTTGTGGGTCTGGCGGAAATACGAGCACTATCATCGTTACTGTGTATACATATAAATGTATACGATTTTGATTATATAATTATATCGCATCGAATCCGAAAGATAGACATAATATACGTATACGTTCAAATACCTCGTAATACTACATGCAGCAAATCTACATGATCCCTGTAGTCATAAGTACACACAAGATCACATATAGCGAAGCATTAATTTCAAATTTACTTCTCGTCACTTTGTACTTTTCAGATAACAATCGATTGCACGAGATTGTGAAGATTTCTAAAATTGCAACCAAGTGTAGGTACATCGAATTTGTTGCAGAATTGCAAATGTTTTCAATATCGACTACATCTGCACAGGTAGATAGGTATAGGTAGCTAGGCTACCAGCTAGAGTACACCTTTCTAGTACATACTGTATAAGTGTTCGGCAATGGCATCGACGACAACGTTTTCGCCAGCTTTCTGTACATAATTTCGCTTTCTATTCAAACGTTGAATAATTATTGTGGCCTTAAAAAAAAAAAAAATACCTACGTAAATTACCTAGGATGTAATATCGCGTGAAATGACCAATAGTAAATTTTTTTTTCAAACATCTTAAAACTGTGGAACGGATTTACTATAATCGACTCGAATGGCTGCGTAGGCATTGTAGATTATGCACGAAAGTGATATTTCAACAATTCACACTTCTCGATTATTATATTAATAATGTTTCACTCTTATGAGTAGGTAGGTAGATAGGTAAGGTGCACAGGCTTTTTATTTTTTACCCAACTGAGATGGCGAAATTATTCCAGTGACAAGCGCATCACAGTGTCAAACACGGGTGAAAATATTTTTTTAGATTGCCTACAGGGTGTCTGGAAAATTACGAACGTATTTTTTCTCAAGAATATTGAATAAAAAAAGCATACCAATAGCAGTAAGTACTGGAGCGGTTCCTTTGAATTTTGTAGTTCCAAACTGGTTCAACGGTTCTCAAACAGTTGCCAAAAGGCCCCAAAAATTTAAAATCATGATGATTGGTTCTGAGTAAAAATTATACAACTTTAAACACATATCGTTCATCACCCTACAATTTTTTTTCTATCTCACTTTGGAAAGTGGCAAGTCCGTTTTCGTGTCGCGGAAAATTCAAGTTTGAAAAACTTTTTTTCTCGGCTTCCATGGACCCGAAATGAATTAGGTTTTTTGTGGTCGTCTCATATAATTATTTATTCTATATTATAAATTAAAAAAGAAAAGTCAACGTATCCACTGGAATTTTTTTTCATTCGAAGTAGTACAGGAAAGTGGTGGCGATCAACAGATAATTTTCCTAATAATGTTTGCTTAAAATAATTGCTTAACACCAACTCAGAACTTACCAAATTCTTCACATAAGACCTGAATTTTCAGATACAGCACAAATAAGGTTTTGAAATTGCGATAAAAAAATTTCCCATAAGTGAGGTGCTGAGAACTTATGAAGAAAGGGACCTATAGGAACCAGAAAATCAATTTTCACTCTTTTGGTGTTCCTTACGTAAAATAAAAATTTGAGAATCGAATGAAAATGGTTTTCAAAAATCAATATTTTTTTCCTTTTAAAGTCGATTTTCTTGGAAAAAAAGCGTCTTACTGAAAGAATGATAAGAACTAAAATTGTAAAATGTGAAATTTTCTTTCTGTTAAAAGCAATTAATTTTTTTCTAGCTAGTGTAGTTTTCGCAATTTTTATAACTATTCGATTACGTTCTTCAAACGTGTAATTTTTATAACAAAATGACAAATTGATATTTAAGGTAGAAGAGTATCGAGCAAATTATAACCTATAAAATTTTCAAAATTTTTGAGCACCCTTGCTAGCTAATGTTGCTATTTGGCATTATATAAAATTCATTTGAAATCTATATAATTCAAAAAAAAAAAAAAAAATAGCGATGCTTTTCCAGCTTGATTTTTGTGAAATATTATAATCATACGAATCGAAAAAAAGTATCGCTCGGTGATGCCTTTTTTGTTCTCAGTGATAAGGGTGGGATGGGGTGGGATGGGAGGTGCAATGAAGCTAAAAAGTCGAAATCACCAAAAAGCACATCTAAGAGCTATACTAAATCTACGTATCAATTTTCAACTTCCTAGCCCAATTTGGAGAGGAGTTATGCGACGAACAAACTCAAAAAATGGGAAAAATCGACCAAAAAATTACATTTTCTAGGATGTGGGGGGGGGGGCGCAATGGGGCTGAAAAGTCAAAGCCGCCAAAAGGCACATCGATGGCCTTTACTAAATCTGCATGCTAAATTTCGACTTCCTACCTCAATTTGAAGTGGAGATACGGGCGGAACAGCCTTTTTTCAAGGTCAAAAAGTGGAAAACCCCTCATATTTCCGATCCCAATTCATTTAAAAGGTTGATTTTTGGATATGTTACGTAACTTTGTATTTTCTATCGATTGGCTCAAACGGGAAAATTTTTTACGATTTTAGCCCCTCAATATCTCCTCTCCCAAATTCGGTCACAACTAAATTTTGCCTCGAGGCCATCCCTACTCCAGAATATCAAGTCCGTCATCAATCGAAACTTATTTTCCAAATTTGATCGGTTTTCGTCAATATCAAGCTGAGAAATGATTTTTAGTTTCGGGGGAAGAATTAAAAAAATAAAGATAAATATCTGTCATGGCCAAAAATGGTCTAATTGGATTTTTCTGATTATTCCCCCCCCCCTTATCTATAGAAGATCGATGGACTATAACAATTTGATTTTCATTTACAATATGACATAGAAAATCAGGCTATAAATCAAGATGCTATATGGATTCGACATTATAAAATATTAGCATAATTTAGCATTGTGAAGTATGTCTAAATTGGCGACACTGCCCTCCTCCCTTTTTCGGTAAAAATTTCAACCAATCTGGAAAAACTACATAGACGATCATCAAACGTAAGTATTGAAAAAAATTTCAAATAGTTTACATTTTATTTCATCTTCAGTTAAGTTGAGTAACTAAGAAATTTGTTGGATCCCCCCTCGCCCCCTCAAGGAAGCGGTATAAAATCAATAACATCGACAACTGTTGGAGTCTTTTTTCTATTACTTACGAACTTTTTAATCAATTTATGAAAAAATATGAACTCCAGAGCAAATTTATTTCGAAAATATTTGGGTAATCGCTCGCAATTTTCCAAACTTGATAATCCAATTTTATACAAAAATTTCATTTTTTTCAGTAGCTGATCCTCACATTAACTGAAAATTAATGAGAATTTCCCATGAAAGGGTTCAGCGTGTTGGCGAAGAGCAATAAATTCTCGAAATTGATATAAAATAATTTTCCGTTCATTCGATGATAGTGAATATAAAATTCTCTTAATTTGAGTGAAATTAATTTTGTTTGTAATTCGAGATAATCATTGAACATGAGTAAAAATTGCTAAAAAAAAAAAAAAGAGGTCCTTAATAAAGAGTTTACACTAAAGGCAGAGTGTGATCTCAATGAATATTCCCATCTGCATCCATCAGAAACGACTACGTACTGAAAACAACTCAGAACTGCTCAAATGCTCTGGTAAAAGGTCTTATGTGTAGTGACACAAAGCCTACTTTCACTTTTACGCATCCCTGACCCCTTTCATTCTTTCTCATCTACCATCAACTGAAAAGTGCAAAAGGATGAGTTTTTAAACAGGCTGAATACAAAACAAAAAAATCCATCCAATTCAATTTATCCACTAAAATTATCGAAGTTGAAATGAAATTTAATTTTTGATAAAGTAGGTACCTACAAGTACATATTATAATTTTCAAACGTGAAAATGAACCCGATCTTTCTACGTATTAACATCTATAATCTCGTGATTCATTTTCAAATTTTCATCTATCAATTTTTTCATTGCATCGCTTACTGCGAATTTTCTTATCATATATACACAAATATCCTATTCTAGGTATTTTACGTATTCGACATTCTACGTAAAAATTCAAATAATTTTACGTAACGTAATTTATACGTAGAATGCACTAGCACGTGTATTTACATATATTACTTCAAGTCCTTCACCAGTTCGTTCGACCCTCAGAAACGAATTTTTAAAAGATTTATTTACTAAATGAACGTCATTTTAGCAATTCCAAATTAATTCACGATCAGAGAATTTTAATCAACTATTTCAAAATCGTTTAAATATGAATAATAAGAAAATAATTTATTTAGTAAAACGTAAATTTTCAACCCTTCCTAATCACTCTTCCACGTACTTTTAGAACATTTACTCGCGGAAGCTTCAACGCATATGTCAACATTTTTCCAAATAATCACGATTAGGTATAATGCCAAAATTACAAATAACTCGCGAAAGAAATGACTCTTCATTGTCATGTTTTTGACATCATCTCGAAACAGTGGCAAGTCACTGCCCACATTTTGGCTACAGTACACAGTACACACTGAGTCATCACGAATTCATTATTACAGAACCAATCGGCTTTTCGATGGTGTGTTAAAATTAACGAAGACAAGACGACGAACTATCAGCGTTGTAATTCGTAAAGTATAAAATAAAAAAATGCAAATTCAAAAGATGAAATAAAGCGTAAGTTTTGTACTCGAGTATAGGAAATGAAAAAAAAAAAAAAAATCATAATAATCGATAACTCTGGTTAAAATAATCAGAAAATTAATGCTCGTGAAATTTTATACGTCATTTCATTCACCTTGACCTAAACAAGCGTTTGAGAGATTAAGAAAAACCCGTCAACTAGTACAAAAGGCTGCGCATTTGTTTTTCAAGGAGCTAATAAATTTTCTCGTTGTCGCATCGACTCATCTTGGGCCAATTTTTATCGAGCAAACGATTACGTAAATTACAATACAGCCAGCATCAGAATATAGTAAGATGATGATACATAAACCTTCAAAAAGGATAAAATTCTTTCTAAATACAACAAACGTATCCTTCTTAGTAGTAAGTATAATTTCTACTACAAAAACGATAAGAAATAAAATCATTCACTTTGAATTGTTGATGTGAGTATGTAAAAACTTACAATACCCTGCAGGAAATCGCGTAACGACTTTTAACTATACGGGTTACCATTTATATCATTGATATTAGGTATATGTATCTTGTTAAAGCCATACCGACACGTTAACATATACGTACCATCCCCCCTGATCCAATGGGTTATAATTAAACTACGTAAAAGGTTCTAAATACCTGGTAAAAATTGTAAAAATTCTTTTTTCAATAGGACACCAACAGATACGCGGGTTGACGACTTACATAGAATACCAAAAATTTATTTGAACATCATCCGAGTCCTATTTGGGCAGGTGTTCGGACAAAAGGCCTCCCGAGGTTTTTATGCTCTGACAAGCGATGCATCGAAGCGTTTCTACGCTTTTCCATCTAGCCTGTTGGCTATGATTTTGACTCGCTAGCAGAGAACTCGTAGCTCGAACCTCGAAGGTCGACTATTTTCAATAACATTAAGCCTATTTTGACTTGCAACTGTAAAAATCAATCGAACGTCTTCCGGTTGGATTCAATTTTTTTTTTTTTTCGTTATTAATTTTCAACTCTATGACGCAACAACGAGGTAGGTAGGTAGGTGTAGGTAACTAGGTACTAGGTAGAATTTTTTTTTTTTAACCAGCACGTGTTTTCAAAAAGAACCACCAATCAACCCTGCTCGTTTCGTGCTAAGGCTTGGTATAAGTATAGGTAAAAAATTGACGGGTATTTTTACATGATATAAATGAAGGTTATCGTGACGAATTACTTCCCCCCTTTTTCTTTCTAGATACGACCTAAGGTACATATACTTCGAAATAGAAAATTCTCTCGTATTGAAAATAAATTTCTCGCTGTTAATGTCACGTCGATGACCTGCGTTTACTATAATGCTACTCTTTCGAGAATATAATTACCGTCGTAATTACTGTATATAGACATTAAAGGCACGAAATAGGTAAGTACTTATCGTTCAATATGAGCTAACAACAACTTAAAAATAAAACCTATCGATGAATTGGTTTTTTATTTTCCAATCATAACCTAAATGACGGTTAAATTTAATCAGTTCCGAGCGTGCAATTATTCTTACACATGCGTGCATTTTATACGCGTATATGTGCTAGAAAATCGTAAAATTAGAAATGCCTTGAGATAACAATAGTAGGGAATTAACCGAATCACAATTTGTACGCAAATATCATCGAAAAATGACTCATTTCCGTCAGCTCACGTTTTAGTTTACACGTTATCGAGACTCGAGAGTATTATATACTTAATTATAATTCAAAACGTTAAGACGCCAGTTCATTCCATATAGTAAACAAAAACATTCACCTTCTGCACATTCTTAATAATTTTGTGTAATTGCCAACATTACCGAACCCCGAAACAAACCAGAGAAAAACACCAGAATCAACATAATTTTTCAAAAACAACCTCTTCTCATTAGTTCACTTTCTCTATGATTTTATTGAACGTATTGATTCGATGAAGTTTCACGTTACATGGAATCAAGTTGTTATTAATGAATAAAATTTTCCAATTTGTTAACGCTGCTGGATTGTTTCCAAAACAAATTCTTCCATCAGACAGATTGCGCATATTTATAAACTCTTGTGTTTGCAAGAAAACAGCACGCGTATCTGCCACGATAATTTATAGGTAAAACTAAGTCAAATCAGACAATCACGTACTAAAAATAATGAATGAATGAATGAAATGATAACGCGATAACGATACATGCACTCATCATTGATGTGATGTCAATTCACGTTAGTTTCAGAGTAAATATACTCAGTACAGAAGATGTAGAAGACTGGTAAAGTGCACAGAAATCAATTATCATTCGAAGGTTTCAAAAATATTCAGCTTTCGAGCACGAAGCGACAAAGCACAGCTATTTTAGCACGAGGTATTATTGTTTATCGTCAAAAGAAAAGGTTCTAATATTAATATACTTACAGCATTCCAGAACATCTAGTACAAACAAAAGAACCGATTGTAATATTAACATAAGTAGGCCCTCTTTGATGGCAATCAAAACAATATTTGTTGGCCGATGATGTTAACAATTCTCGTAAAATTTTTAGATGATATTCGTCCAATTTATTACGATTATTCGCTGCCATTGTCGCGAAATAACGGGCACGATTACACTGATTATAAAATATTATAATTTAATATCACACATTTTGAAAAACACCGACGATTAGCTCGTAATTTTCTTAAATAAAAAATTAATAAAATATCTAACAGAAATCAATTCATCAATATAACAGAAAGAAATAAACTAAATAATAAACCGACGGACGTGAGAAATAGAGAGAGCAAAAAACTTACAAAAAACACGATACAAAATACGTACAAATTGAAACAGTGTTGTACTTGTTATGCACGCGTAATACTCGAAGTAGCTCAAAGATGAATGTATTGCATGCGAATGCGACTCGAGCTCAACAACAAACGAACGTATAAACGCAACAATTCAACGATTTTGTTATGATTTTCAGACTGTCTCGTGCGTCCCGCCTCCAGCCAACTGCTTGATGCGCATGCATATTCTGTATTAAGTAATTATTGAGATGTATTCCAGCAATTTCAGCGTTTTCGAATTCATAACATTTACACCAGAAAAGCATTCCCGGGGTTTCGCGTTGTCCAATTCTCCAGTTCATTTTTGTTATCTCTTTCCCACCACTTTTTACGTCAGAAAACGGTGGTTTGGTAACACTGCACAATGTAAAATGTCTGTACCGATGCTACCAATCCATGATTTTTGCGCCATAAAAACTTGCAAATATAAAGGGGGTGGACAGGGGAGAAAGAAGAAATAAGGATAAAATTATTTTTTGAATCGTAAAATAATTAGAATATTCTCACTCTTCGTGTGCATTGTTCAAAACTTAAAAAACATCATTGTCAACGACTAGGACAAATAATTATGAAAAAAAATCGTATTTTTATTTAATATAATTTTTGAATTCAATGGGAGCGTTTTGTTAAACGATTTATGTCTTAAACATGGGCAATCGTAAATCGTAGTCCATTAGATCAAATTTTATAACGTGTACACAAACATCAGAGCTTCAGTGGATAATTGAAGTGCTCCTGTAAAAAACAACCATAGTCCAAAATTGAATTTTTTCAAGAGAGCAAATTAGCGTTATTTCATTTGATAAAGGATCAAAAATTATTTTTAGTGGGTATTAATTGCTTTCAAAATTTAATAAAAGGGCAAATTTAAACGGGATAATCATTTCATTTCCTTAACTAACAGCAAAAACAGTTTTGAAAAAGTAATATACTGGACTGTGGTTATTTTTTACAGAAAATAACAGACTTTCCAAGTTTCCATGGACTATTATTGTCTTTTTTAAGCAAAAAGAGTACTGATCATTAATAAAATAAAATTGTGTGAAATTTGAAATTATCAATAAGAACGTAATTTCTTTATCAATCTACATTACAACATAAACGAAAAATGATATGTCTCATAAGTCACATATTATTATCAGTCACCATATCTTTTAGTCTTTTACTAATATTTTCCACGAATTATTTTTTAAAAAAACAGCCATAGTCCATTTCAAAGTTGTGGTTTTTAAAATGTAAAATAATGGATAATAGCCAAATTTGATCATAAAATTATTAACCTTTTTTTTTCTCGTAAAATTTATTTTAAAAAATGTTCTAATGGAGTACGGTTGCTTTTTAAAGGAATCCTTCAATTATTCTTTTTTTTGGTAGGGAGATGAAGATAGAAAAACGAGTGAATTTTGGTTCTTATTCTTGTTCTTGCTCTCATGAATCAAAATTTTTGTTTTTGTTGATTTTGTTTTCATTCAGGATTTGTATTCTTTGCTCTCATTTTGCTCTTGTTCTTCACAGTTCTTGAAATATTGTTCTTGTTCTTTACTTAGTTTTGTTTAGTTCTCTGTTCTCGTTCTGGTTGGTTTTTGCTGATCAACTCAACCCCCGCTCCCTCCCTCAATTTTTGAAAATTTGACAAAAATTAATCAAATCAGTGAAGAAATAAATGAAAACCAGAGTAACACCTTGGAGAAAAGCACTGAAATGCTTTTAAATTATAGCTAATCGAAGAAATATTTGCTGAAATTCAAAAAAAAAAACATCAAAAAGAACGAAAAATAATAATTTTTGCTTTCATTTTTTCAAATGAATTTTCAAGATTGAAAATTGTTTTTTGTTCTACAAAAATGGTAAAATTGCTTTCATTGTTCTCGCTCTTCAATTACTTAACTTCATTGTTTTTTTTTTCGTGTTTGTTCTCTAAAATCGAATGTCCTCTACGTTTTTGGCTCTTGGTCGTTCTTCCATCTCCGCTAGGGGAAGAGCGAGGGGTAAAAACAAGTGTTTTTCCTCCCTGTTGAAAAGCATCATAAGTAACATGTAAGATGAATAATTTTTGACGAGTTTGAGTTATTTCCATCGTTTCACTCGTGAAATAAACCTCATAACATGTCAAAAATCACTTCATCTCCCTTACTGAATATGAATAATACATTATTTTCGTAAAATTGTGTTCGGTGGGCTATAGTTTTTTCAGTCGTGAATAAATTGACGGAAAAACTAGTCGAAACAATAAGTTCACTTGCATTAAAGTTAATGATAATGAAAAATAAGCGTGTATATAAGATGAGTATATTCAGTAACAAAATTTTCACATTCACGCTTTAATTTCGAATTTTTATACCAAGCAATCAATTAAACAAAACTTGTAAAATTAACGTCGCAAAAAATTAAAATGAGAAAAAAATTCTAAAGGAACATGAAGTAATTTTTACATAAAACATTGAAGATTGAATAATTAAAAATATTTGTCTCGTGAAAATAATTCACTACCGATAAATTAAATAAAAAGCATCCGCGAATACGAATTAAAAAAGAATAAACACGTAAGTAGAAATAAAATAGAAATACAAACTGAAAAATAAAACTATATACTTTTAAAATAGCTCTTCGGTTTGAATTCAAAACAAATACGATTCAAAGTTCTTCGGAAGAAAATACACACTAATGCGAAAGTACATAAATGATTAAAATTTCTAACGGACACCTAATTTTTTTATTTTGATTGGTTAACTTGACCGGGAAAACAGCTATGTACAAATAAAAAATTCATTTAAAAAATTCACAGCCAGAATTTCAACCAATCAACGATGAAGTTCATTTTTTTCTAGTTACTATTCAGTATTCTATTCACAAATTTTCAGTACACAGTGAACATAAAAAAAATAATTGAGTAAGGTACAAACAAAATCAATTTAGAGTATCATTTGATAATAATATAATATTTTCATTTCGGAACTGACGAATTTGTTTGTGTACTCCCACTGGATTGCTCATACCTTTCTTTTGCTTGCTGTTCAAGCTGTCGAATTTGAGGATTTTGTATGTACTGAACAGGATTTTGTACGTACTGAACAGGATTTTGTACGTACGGAACAGGATTTTGTTTTTGTAGAGCAGCTTTCAGTTGATTTGATTTCTGCTGTTGTTGGATTTCATGCTACATTTGCCAAGAAAAAATCGTTTTAAAATTCTTCAAATAATTAACCAAACGACAAATCAATATTTAAATACTTACCATTCTCATTTGCTGCAAATAATGTCGTTTAAGTTTCTCAACAACCATGCTATGCATTACTTGTAACTGACTTTCGTTGACACCTGGATGTTCTTTTTTCAAAGCCTCCATAATTGTTGCTTTATTGAAGCTAACTTCTGCCAAAACAATAAATGATATATGTAATCAAATATTCATACTCAAGAACATAATGGATCTCAGTAAACTCGAACTACGTACCAGTTGGAATCATTTGACCCATTGCCATATTAAATTGATTCAATTGTTGTTGTTGTTGGAGTTGTAGATTTAAACCTTTCTTCTCATTTTCATAATCTTCCCAAGCTTGTTTTCGTTCCTCTTCTGTTAATTCCTCTTCAACCTTATTCTCCATCAAGGAATCGTGTTCATGATAACCGACGATAAAGTTTTTGTATTCTTTTAATAATTCAGCCATTAGACGATCCTACAAAAAACAAAATTTTAGTTGCAGAACTATACGGATAATGAATTCATTATTTAAAAAAAAAACATCGCTCAATAAAGACCTTTGGTAATTTTGGAATTTCATCGTCGCTCGGTTTCTTTCTATTAAATTCGTACAACGCGACAATATCGGCATTATTAAAATGCCGATCAATCTGTTGCTCGTCAACTACTCTACATGAGATTGATAATTTAGTCACTTGCCGTTCGTTAATTTTTTCTTCCATCGTTCCCTTTAGAAATTAAAATCAGTACGAATTATCAAAATGTGAGTTTAGTTTTCGTTGACTATAATAAGCTCATCGTTTTTACCTGAGATAAAAATCTATAAATGTAACACGGTTTACTCTGACCGAACCTATAAACACGGAAAATACTTTGTACATCGTATGAAGGATTCCACGATGCATCGAAAATAATAACACGATTTGCAGCCGTCAAGTTGATTCCAAGACCGCCTGCTTTAGTTGAGATTAAGAACAATCTCGCTCTACAAAAAACAAGAATCAACACCAAACGTATTTGCTTTAAACGTATTCGCAAACTATTTTCAAACCTCGTGTTAGTAGTTTTATTGAAATTTTTGCAGTACAAGGTACGCAGTTCGGGAGAAGTTGAACCATCTAAACGAAAATAATCTTGGCCTTTCTGCCATGTACCGTAATAATCGCTAGATTTTTCAGATTCATCTTTCTCTTGTATTTCTTCCCATTTCTCTAAAAAGTACTCGATCATATCCAAAGATGGAATAGATTGACTGAACACCAATCTAAAAAGAAAAAACATCAGACGATCAGTACGTTATTTTTCGCCATCATTTTTACAAATACAGAAGAAATTTTGCTTACACTTTATCGCCGATGTTTTCACTTTGCTGAAGTATAGCAAATAGAAGAACAAGTTTTGGGCCCATTCGATAATCATTCATTTCTTCTTCCGAAATCATGGATTTCCACCACACATCATCGTAATCTTCCTTTATTGGTGCTCCCATATCTATCGATACGAGTTCTTCATCTTTTATACCTAATTCTGAAAAAATAAATATCTCATATTTAAACGAAATATCATTTTTTTATTTATGTAATAAATAAAATTTTTTTGACAATACTAACCTTTTTTTTTACCCCTGGTCAGTCGACCTTTTTTAGGCTTGGTGTCAGATTTTATACTATCATCGCTTCTTATAGATACAACAGAACTATTCGAATCACTGTCAGAAGTTTTTTCACTTTCGTCTGAGTGAACAACGAAATCACGTAACGAACCTTCCGAATCTTCATCGTTTTCTAATTTCTATTGAAAATTTAAAAAAAAATCAAACATCAAAATTTTAATTTTAAATTTTAAATGTTTTTTTTTTTTAAATAATCAATAACGAAAAAATGAATAACTGGACTTCAAAATTTTTTTTAAATTAACATTTTAATACCTTTTCTAACTGTTTTCTTTTTCTATCTTCGCTCAGTTTCATTGCATATGGATGAGTCCATATAAGTCTCATGACTTGATAATCTTTGAATAAAGTCGAAGTTTGGTTAACTTTTTTCGAGTACGATTCAATGTAGTGTTCGTATAACTTAGCTTGCAAATCTGATAGAGAGACTAATATCACAAATTCGTGTTTATTCGGTAAAAATGGAGTAAGTACGTTGTAGTCGAATCTCTGTATACGCAAATAGAAAAATATCAACAAACGAGACACAATCAATCATGATAAAAAAGCGAAATAAGTACCTGGACAACTCCGTCCAACATTTTATGTAATACGTGAGCTCTTCTCTTCATTACCCTAACATCGTGACTAGTTGAATCACTGTATTGACCATTGGTAATCGGATTCGCGAACCTATTCAAGAATTCTTTTTTATCACCGAGTAAATTTTGCTTAACAAATTGAACCATGCAATGATCTGCAAGTAAAAAATATTTCATTAAAAATCAGTTTCATTTGTTACGAAAAGTGAAATATAAAAACTTTACATTCGGTTAAATTATTTTGCAAAGGCGTTCCAGTTAGTACAATACGACGTTTCGTTCGTATTTTCATGGTTGCTTGAGATATAGCAGATTGCTCATTTTTCAACATGTGACCTTCATCACATACAACCAAATCTGGACCTAGGCAAGTGGCAAAAAAATTTAATTACTACAAATATGCATAATTAAAGATCATCACTCAATCTGAGGTAAAAAAAAATACCTGGATCAAGAAGGCTTTCGTTGAAGTATTCTTTTATCTTCTTTCTGACTTTATTAGTATTCACTAAATTACGGAACATTTCGTAACCCATTACCATTACTCCACCGTTCCTGAACCAATTGTTTAACATATCAGCTCTAATAACGAAGTTGTTAGCTCTGGAAAACAATACACATCGTGAGTATATCCGGTTCAGTAGCAATTTCAGAATATTGCAAGTCAATAATTTTCAAAAACAATTACTTATTTAAATGAAAGATATCTATATCATCCCCATAATCAACATCTTGAAGCCACATTTGAAATTCGCCGACCCAATTTAAAACTGTGCTAAGAGGACATAGAACCAATACTCTGTTAACGTTCAGCTGGGGATATCTCATAATAGTATGAACCAGTGTGATGACCTATCAAACGAATTTACGTTAAATGACATACGATTATTTGAATTTGATTACCGTAAAGTTTAAACTATGATTAACTTTCAAACATACCTGCAAAGTTTTACCAAGACCCATGCAATGAGCTAAAATGCATCCTCCACCTGGACCTTTTTCAGCCATTTTAACCGATTCAAAACACGAATCCCACATGAATTTTACTCCTTTCGCCTGAATCATATTAACGTTAGATTCTTTAGAATTATAATTTAGAAAAAAAAATACGAGTAGTACGCACTTGATGCGGTTTCAATTTTTTAACCAAATCTTTATGCACGACTATCAATTCTTCTTTCGTTTCTGGATCGAAATCAAGTACCAGTCTTTCAGGAGCTTTGTTAATATCTTCATCAATTTTGAATGATTCATTGAACTTAAAAATAGGAAATGGTTACGTTAAGATCAGATTTCTATGCTTGAAAAAAACGTTTCAAATAACACCACCAACCAGAGCTTGACGTTCGGAAATACGTTTTTTTCTTTCTTCTTCTTCTTTGGCCGTTCGTTTGGTGATTTCAGCTAAATCTTCTTCTTTCAACATTTTTCTAATATTTTTGCGACCTTTGGTAGCTGACTACAACATAAATAACACAACGTAAGCTAGGTGAATTTTTCTTTTTTCAATTATTAAATAATACAGCTTTCGTTTCCATTCGTTCCTCAGCTATCGAATAATTGTTAAATTCTATGATGCGTAAACGTAATATTTCAACCATATGATTGAAAACACGATAAATACTTACACCTTCAGTCTTTTCATCATCATCATCATCATCATCGTTATTATTTGAATTATCAGAATCAGCAAAATTTTTAATTCGTCTGCGTTTCTTTCTATTTCTAAAATGAGAATGAATAATAAAAAAAACACTCTTGTTTGTAGGATAAATATCGGAAAGTTTAAATGTAGTTAAAAATAGCATACTTGGGCGGAGGCGTGATCTCTTTATCCGATATAATTTCAACCGAACTATCGCTATCCTTTTTATTTTCGATTTCAAATTCAGATCCTGACGAAGCAACTTTCGCTCTGCGACGTCTGGTTGTCCTCGCCGATTGTTTATTCGATCTGAATAACTCCTCGGAGTCCGATGAGTGGCCACCTTTTTCAGCACTAAAATATTTCCGCCGTGAGGAATTTTCAATCACATTTAAAAAAAATAATATTTAAACAAAAAAACGCACGATTTTTCAGTTTTTTGTTTATTCCGTTCTTTATGCCGTTGGATTATTCTTTCTTCGTCACTCGTATCAGTTTCCGATAATTTTCCTCTCAATAGCGTATCTCGGCGCCACTCGGGTTTTTCTTTTTTAGACGTTTCCTATCGATAATATTTTACTCATTTCATATTCTATTTGTTTTTGTTTGCACGAAACATGTACACCGTAAACAATACCTTTTTGAACTCATCGCTCGAAGAATTAGAATCAACTTTCTTCTTCGATCCACGTTCACCTGCCTCACTCTTTCCGGAAGAGGAAATTTTCTTCTCAGATTTAATTGATTTCTTCTTGGAAGACTTCGCCGATTCGTCTTCCGAATGAATGGAGACAATATCATCGTCACTCTCCTTTGTGTCGCATTTTTCCTCTGCAAATAATTATAATATCAATTAAAATTAGTGCATTACATTTGAAAACAACATTAGAGTTTAAAAATTTATTAAAAAAACGATTCGTAACTTTTTGCAGTTAACAGAAAGATTTCAGTCATTAAAAAAATTCCATCTAACGCTTCGAATTTTTCATTTTTCGAATTTAAAAGTTCGCAACTCAAAATATTACAAATAATACAGTAGGCAATTTTTAAAAAATGTTTACTGACAAGGAAACTACCCCAAGTGTTACACGTCAAATAAAAAAAAAAATTGACAGGCGTAACGAACATTTAAATTTATCCCTACAGTTAAAATTTCAACCGCTAAGCTCCATTTAGGGGGAGGGGGAGTTATGGAGCGATGGAATACCAAAAAATTAAATGTATTGAAAAAATAGAAAAAATGATGACTAAAAATTCACCCCCGAGATGTGTTACACGTAGATTTGGGCGACTACCCTACCTCTAGGTGGCTCATATCGAGGGTAGTATGTGGTGAAAAAATTAGCCCTTAACTGGCCTGTAGCCAGGTGGGTGCTATAGGTAGGGGGTGCTAAGCATCCCCTGATAAAATGTAATACAGTAGGTTTTTTTTCAAGTGGATTAAAAATGTTTTTTTTGGCCTTTCACTCTTCATATTTTGAAAAATTTTTGCCCTCGCTCCGCTCAGGCTTCACTTTCTTATTACTGGTAGTGCAAAAACAAGGAGATTGAAGTCGGGACACCTTCACATTCAAGATGGTCCCTCCGAACCCTCTTTAGAAGCCAAGCATTGTTACTCTGCTCCTTATTACAATAATTTTTAAAACAACTGGAATCTATGCTAGCCCTGAAAAAATTAATATTCACTGTTGCTTCTTGATCCTTTCGAATTTTTGGCTCGTGCAAAAATATATTGTTGAAAAATGAGTGACCCCCCTCCCCATTATTCCTGACTACACCATTCACGGAGCTTCTCCTAGAACTAGCGAGTATGCCCTACAAATTAAGGCTGGCTAGGGGCCTGGCCCCTAAACGCAGTACGTAGTCGAGTTATTTAATTTTTTTCTATTTATTTTTTTTTTGAATTGAATTCTACACGGAAAAAAATCCACCCCTGAGGTGTTACATGTGGATCCAGGTGACTATCTCATCTTCAGGTGACCCATATCGAGAGTAATACGTGGTGAAAAAATTAGCTTCTCAACGCGGTATGAAGTCGAGATATTTTTTCACTTTTTTCATTTTTTCAGTTGCATTTTACATGGAAAAAAATTCATCCCCGAGGTGTTACACGCAGATCCGAACGACTACCACACCTCTAGATGACGCATATAAAGGATAGTACACGGTGAAAAAATTAGCCCCTAAACGCGGTATGAAGTCGAGTTATTTCGTTTTTTGTTGATTTCGTAGTGTTATTTGTCAACTTTTAGATATTCCACTCCCATAATTCCTCCTCAAATGGAGCTCAGGAGCTGCAATTTTGGTTATGGGGATAATTTTGAATGCTCCAAGAGCACACCTGTAAGGAAATTTTTCATTTAGTGTGTAACACTTGGGGTAGCTCCCTTGTAAGCTTCGAATTAAAAGAAATGAAATTTTTAACATTTAAAAAAAAATTGAAAATAAAGTCGATCACGATCGGAGCAAAATATTTTCCTGATTTAAAAGAAGAGAATAGCATAGATCTATATATATATATATACATAAAATCAACATGTAATCAAGCTTTTCTTTCTAGAAACAAAATTTGATATACAACTAATCACCTACCATCAGACGAAAAATCAAGCAACATTTTCTTCGATAAACTTTCTTCGCCACTCAAAAAAGCCTTATTTTTTTTCTCTAGAATCGAATTAAACTCAGAGAACGATACATTCGAAACATCGGAATCATCGCCTAAAATTGTTATTTCGTAATGAAAAAAAAAGGTCAAAAAATCAAGAAAATAATAATCTTGATATAAAACATAACAATACCACTAGTTTTGTCAAAATACGAAACCAAGGAATTTTTTTTCGTTTTTTGTTTTTTCGTCGAACTTCTATCTTTATTTTCGACGACTTTTTCCGCTGCTTCATCATTGCTATCAGAGCTATGCCGAGATTTTCGTTTATTCAACGAGTTTAGATTAGTTAACCTGTAACAATGGCTAGGAATAATTTCTTGGCATGAAGAAAAATAAAATCATCGCATTTGCAAGCGCAAGCTACCTTTTTATTTCCTTTTCTCCGTCGCTGACATCACCATTCGATAATTTTGATTCTTTTGCTACCAAACTGTTTAGTTCTTTTCTGGTTTTCTTTTTCTTAATTTTCTGCAATAGGACAATACATCAACTATTTTTTCAAACTTATACCGCAGAACTAATATACGTATCTAGTCAGCTTAGAAATCAAAAAAAAATATATATATACATATATTTATTCGCACATTATGTTATCGTATTGAAAAATGAAATTCGTGACAGTACATTAGGCTGATCGAACGTTGTTGGTATTAATAATAATTATACACCTGCGTTTCTTTTCGTCGGTTTAAGTTGAAGGTTACTTTGTAACGAATTCGGTTGGCTAAGTTGCGCACCCCATTAAATTCCCCACCAGAACTACATTCTACCAGTTCAAAATTACGTTCAAATATCAGATGCCTAACAAACAACGAATCAAAGAAGCGAACAAAGAGAAGGGTGTGGAATTCCAACCATCCGTTCATAGTTTCGAATACTGGTTCAAAGAAGCGGTTACGTTTCTAACGAATATTTCGGTTCCAATGATTTTTTTTTCAGAGGGAAAAATTTCAGTTTCAACTTAATTCAGCATAATAATTCAGCCTTTTGTATCAATCCGTTAAAATACACTTATATCACCGCACAACTAATTATCGCAGAAAATATGACATTCGATCGATTAAAAAAAAATCTATAAAAAGCAACAACTGACAGTAAATGAGTGAAAATGAAAACAAAGCAACAAAAAAAGAACCCGCAGTATGATCAGTCAAGAATACCACACCAATAACCCATATTTTTGTTTTTGTAAAGTTGATAACGTTGCAACTAAACATTTCTTTATCCCATTCCTAATGGCTAAAGCGCATAAATATTCTCTCACCAAAAACGTGAAACTTAAATATTTTCAAAATTCGATTCCCGCCGAAAAAAGATTAAAGTAACGCGATTCAATGAAAATTCACAAATGAATCCAATGTGGCTCCGGATGTTACCATTAAATTTACTTGTGAAGATTATAAAAAAAAAAAAAAATTACAAACAACTTTTGTAGAAGAACTTTACTTAAATTAAGATAACTCGTCTACATTTTAGTTCGATACAAGGATATAAAAAAAATTGCACAATAGGTCCAAATTAAAGAAAAAGTTGTTCCTAAATTATACAATAGGTAATCAAAAACATTGTACATTAAGTACATTAAGTAAATCTACGAGCAATGAAAAAATTACTTTAAAAATAATGAAAAAGAAACACTATGAAAATCCTTCAAAACAAAACGCTTCCAATTACACGCTATATTTGTACTTCATACCGGGCTCGTGCTTGAAACATGAAAAAATTTGGTACCGGAATAAAACTGTCCGCGATTCTGTGCTGAAGAGCATCCTCTCAAATGTGAACGCAGGTATCGTCAAAGATATAACTGCATTCAATATTATTTTTAGCTTTACAAGATGTCTCTACGATGGGTCAACATACCACGGAGAGCATAACAAATGCACCATCAGCAAATCTAACGGATGTAATGGTTCATCTCCTTCGGCACAATCAATTCAACGTTCACATGACACAGTTTTAATTGTACTAAACGCTGAAAATCTTTTATCATCGTTATTTACGAAAAATATTACGTTAAACGCTTCAAAATTAAAAAAAAATCGACATTTTTCTACTTAAAAAAAGAAAAAAAAAACTTACATTCTCTCGTAAATACTACTTCGATAGTTATATTAATTAAATTCAAATAAATAAAAAAACATCAAAATAATTCAACTATAAATTCAACATCCAGAGCCACAAGAAACGAATTAGGTAATTAAAAATTCTATAAAAGAAAAAAAAAGAAATAACTATGTCAAACGAACGATATTGGTCAAATTGACTATTCACCTCGAGCAACTCAATTCAGCCTTCAAGTAGCTTCAATTGCTCTCATGGTCTGATTTTGATCGAGTAAGTGCTCCACACCTTTCTGAAGAAAATAAGAAAATCATTCAACATTCGCTAATTTTGTCAAGCTGTAACTTAAATTTACAATATTTATTGAATCACTTCATCTTTTTATACCCTGAGTAAGAAAAATTGAAACACAAACGATATCCTCACGATTTACACAATTATACTACCCTTTGCAGTCTAGATTCGAGCTCTTTTGCATTTTATCAGAAAACAAAAAATCATACATTCGACTGTGAATACCTTACGATGCACATTTAATATCCCACCACCAGCTATTCATTTCCAATTATTTACCATTCACTTTTACTTTTTGGAGCTTCAAATTTGTTGTATTATTATCAATATTCAAAAATTTTCACTATATGGGAAAAACTAAGCTCTAAATCATGGTATCTCTACAAATAACAAAACATTTGAACGAACGAATAACACACAAGAATTATGTTCATAATTCAGTAGTAAAAAAATCTGAAAATGTCGAAAACAAATTTAAAGTTCAACACAGAAGACAAAAATCAGTCAAAAAAAATGAAAGGTCATCCTTAGAAGCTTGAGTTTTAGTATTTTAAAAATATATTTGGACATGCTTTATACTCTTGACAAAATTCTCCAATTCAATTAAAAAACTACACCCAAACAAGCTAAAGACCAAAGAGTAAAATGAATAGATTTCTTCAAAAAGATCCCCATTACAATGTTTTACAATTGAAATTAACAAGGTTGAACCAACAAATGAAGAAAAGAAATCGAAACGCGATAAGAAAAATGAAAAGAAAAAGAAAAAGATAAAGAAAAAGAAAGCACAAGTTGATAAATCACTTCAATTTAAAACCCAAAAAAAATATACCCTTTACTTATAATTCAATAACAGAAAATGAAGAAAAATAAACGTTCAAAAGCAAAAATGTCGAATAACAGAGCTATCTGAAGATGAAATAATATAGAATAGCTTTCATTCGAAACCCGATGTAACACAAATAATAACGTGATGTGCTCTAAACACGATAAATCTTAAAATAGAAATTTATACATGGAATATAAACGAATACCAAAAATGGTTAATCTCTCACCGTTTTTACGTCTTCCTGATCCGAATGTAAAACACTAACACCAGATAATTCTGAATCACTGGATAATTTTTTGTTTTTCTCGTTATCGGTGGTAGCGTTATCAGATGATGACTGTAATAGTGACATTTTGGCTTTGCTTTCATCAATTGTAGACTCCTTATGTTCGATCGGCTCAGTGATGGTTACATCGTCATTGTCTTCTTTGTTGCTTATTACAACTTCAGCATTATTCTCAGTTTCATCTTGAGGTTTTAATGGATCTGTTTCAGGTAACTCGGTTTCCTTCACAGTATGATTGCGTAATTCGTTCTCTTCATCACTGTTCAATGAATCAATAATCGAAGACACGTTGACAGCTAGCGAATCGTTGATGGATTTCATAGACATATCAGTTTCAGCTGGTTTATCATTTGCATCGACCGTATTATCATCATCGAATATTGTCAAACTCATATCATTGGTTCCATTTAATGAAACAACAGACGATCTGCGGGGTGATTTTTCAGGCGTTTGTTTAGTAACAGTTTCGGACACAGGGGAAACATCCGCTGTATTTTCATCTTTGTGTTCAACCTCTTCTTCACCGATTGAAGATGGGTTTTCTTTAATCGGCGATTGATCGTTCTCCTTTTCATCTTGGTTCAACTCATTCGCAAAAACACTAAACTTGTCTGAGAACGATTTTTCCATCAGATTAATACTATTTTTGATGTCGGAAAAAAATTTTGAAAACTCTTCTTGAGAACGTTGCGTAATTTCGGCAAGTTTATTTATATCGGAACCCAAGTAATTCTTTTTCCACGTCGTTTCTTTTTTTGTCAAAAGCTTACGGATAATAGCCGATTCGTTTATGATATCTGTAATAATAGCTTCAAACGTTTCTCGCTTCTTTTCATCGGGATGAGGTTCAACTTCCACAGGTTCGTCATCCACTTTTCTTCTTCTACTACTTCTTTTTCCCTCAGAATTATCTTCACTGCTGCTGACGTATTTTCTTTTGTTTCTCTTCGTTTTCTGAAAGAACAACGGTAACTTTTTTAAATTTTGTGATTGCCTGTAAATGTTTGTATAAAAAACTCAACATATTGTTTCTTCATGTGACATAAATACGATAGATGAACGTCAAGTAAGATAATAATTATTTTGATTCTCCGATCACCAACTACTGCTATATACCAAAATCACACATCAATATTTATGTAACACGACATAACGTACCAATGACGTTGTATCTTCAGAATCAGCATTGTATTTTTCATCTTCCGTTGATTCCTCATTATTTTTCCTTTTCCGATTAGAACGTCTGCTCGATGCTTCCGACTCTGTTGCATCTTCTTCAGATGCTACCTTCCTTGTTGCTTTTCGACTGAAACAAGGCACGATAACAAAAATTAGTTAATTTTAAATAGCGGATTCTGCACTCTAGAAAAAAGAAAAAATTGAATAATTACCTTTTCGAACGCGAATCAACATACCGTTTTGCAGCATCACATATGGCTCTCAAAGACCACATCGGGTTGGTAACGCATACAAAACATCTCCAATCATCCTCTTCAATATCTTTCAATACTTTCCTCGTAAAATTCCTTTTCACGCATTTCTAAAGAAACAAATAAAACAGTGCAATACATGAAAACGGAATATTATTCTACCAAGTAAGATAATTACCGCGCAAAATGCCACCGAACAGAAACTACAACAGTACAAACTTCCTCCTTGAGCACACCAACGACAGTATTTGTCACTACCATCTTCATCAGCCGAAAACTCACCATCACCGTAAAATTCTTCACATTTCTAGAGTGAGTTGGAAAATAAATACAACTTCGCAAAAGTACATAATAACTGTACACCAATTCACATACCTTACACCACAACACTTCTAAAACGGGATGAATATGAACGTCCTTATTTACGATTTTCTCTTTTAAATTTTTTCCACATGCCGTACAATTCAAGTTTTTCTGCAGGATCCTTTTTTCATCTAATCATATCATATTGTATAAAGACATTACGAATGTGAAAACGATCGTAATTTGCTTATTAACTCACCAGAATATTGTGTTTCTCTAAATTTCAGTTCATCATCAGTAGTTTCGGTTTTTAATGTGTCCCCGTTTACACGAATGAATAGGACTTTTTTAGAGTCCATTTTGAAGAATTTTATTCAATAAATATACAACTAGATAAAATTACATCGCAAATTGAAATGTCTCAGTATTCAAACACACGAACATGGACACCGCCATTTTCAAACAAGCAGGGAAAAGTAGACGAATATTGAATAGTCAAAAGATTACGTTTTCATACGAGCCAGTCCGATCAAAGACGAAACGTAACGTTTTCATGATTTTGCGCATGCGCATTCAAGGGCATAGATTTCGGCCGGAATCCGGAAAATAAAATATTGGATTATTGGTAAAGGGCAGAAAAGTCGTCATACGATAACCTAATACAATAACCATTCATCTTTTCAATTTCTTTTCTGTTTTCTGACTCTCAAGGGTTTTCAAAAAAAAAAAAGTTTCATCCTTCATAATTATGATCCATAATATCAATTCCAAAGTAAATTTTAAAAACGCTGTCTTAATAATTTTAATCAATCCTGATCACCATTCATCTACAATAAAAATGAATTGACTGGTTGATAACAAGAAACCGAAATATGAGAGTTTATTTTTCTGAACAACAATAAATAAATAGAATCTAAAATTTGACTAGAGAAAGAACATCTAGTTAACATTAAATGCAAAGTTATAAGCTAATACTGATGATTCAAAAAAAAAGTTCTAGAACTAACGAAAGTTCTTTACATTTTCAATCCAAGTACTAATAACATTAATTACCATTTTCTCTTTCAAAAAAAATTTCGATCTCAAATCATATTGAAATTGAACAGGAAAAGGTTTTTACACTTACCGATGAATGTTAATATGAATTAATATCTAACAAGCGAAAAGAGAAAGAATACTGCATAGAATTAGTCAACAAAAGAAAAAAAATTAACACAACCTTTGCACAGGTACTTAAGTTAAGAATTCGAATAAGCTTTTCAACAGAAAAAAATAACATCAATAGGTACAACAATAACAAGGTAACCGAAAATGAAATTAGTAAACGAAACATTCAGGGAACAATGTCTCCAGTAGTGGTTTATAACACTCTTTCTGTTCGCTTTCATTTTTTGATGGTGATCTTACACCGTCAATATTCAACTTATTGAAAATCTCTCCAAGCTTGTACTGCAATGTATCTCCTTCTTTCTTTGTGGATATTTCGATTAATTCGTTGAATGATGACAATTTATACTGCTCGAAAAGTTTTGCATTCCGGACAGCTTCTTCTTCTTCCCGCTGCCTTTCAGAACTTTCCGTCAAAACACGTTTCATAGCTTCGAAAGTTAAATCTTCATTAGGATATTTACGTTCAATACATGGTGAAGATGCATCGCTATTACAATCGATAAAGCTAAAATCGGTTAAACTCGATGCTGGGGCATTTTCAACCCAACTGTGACGATGTACCAGGGGTACATTATGTTTACCTAATGCAGCAGCACCGTCTGAAGCCAGTTTAGTGATATCTATTCCAACTTGATTCAAACACTCGATGAGTTGTGCTTGATCAAGTAACACTCCATCAGGTAAAGCCAATTCAGGAAGGATTTCGTAATGCATACAAAGATCAGGCAATAAATGAAGAGCTTTTGCTTCTTTACGATTTTCGATTATTCTACTAACATAATCTTGAAGGGTAGAAATAGAATGAATATAGGCCACTAGTGAAAGTAAACAAATAACGATTGTGTGCAATTGATACTTTAGAACATGAGGTAGGTAATCGTTGGTCAACGCCAAATCTTGAATATTGACAATTGAGTGGAAGAAGTCACCAATAGTTTCTTCGGAAGTCAGTTCTATGCATAACAAAGCCATGGTTTTATAAACAGCTTCGACATTATCAATCGAATTATTTTTATGTTCCAATGATTCGCATAAGCTAGCGTATAATTCAGGACTGTGTTTGCGCATGAAAATGGAATCAGTTCGAGAACATTTTTCATAAGTTAAATTCAAGCCATTGAATTCCAATGTTGGTTTGGAGAGCTTATTTCCATTACCGTGCCGATCAAATAACATGTGCAGGACGTTTTGAACTAGAAGCCGTACTTGTGGATCTATTGCTTGAGAACAACGCAGCAATGGATCTAAAAATGATTGAGGTAGCGTAGCTGTCATATGAATAGAGCTATACTTGGAACACACCATCAGTAATGATTTCAGACAAATATGTTGAATGCGGTCATCCACTTTGGAGAAGCCAGAAGTAGATTTTGAATAGGCAATTTTTGACATGATAAACATCATTATTTCTATTTTTTGATAATCTGGTAAATGAGCAGCAAATTCACCCAAAGCAACAATCAACGCTTCTTGATAATTCTTTTCATCTTCATCAATAAAGTCAGAGATTGCATTAGCGCTTTGTCTGGTTACCGAAGTACGTAAGTGCGTAAGTAAAGAGTTAATTATTTCGAGAACCGTGGGACCGACGCTTTCTCCAGCTGCGATTGCAATAATTTTGGATAAAACATCTGCTACATTAGTTCTTATTTTTGAAGGTAATTTTGAATTTTCATCTAAATGTACCATCAAACTCTCAATCACGGTGTATAGGTATTGAGACTGAATAGAGAACATTATGAGACGAAAGCAGTGAATAGCAAATGACTTATTCACCCACAGATTGTGTAAATCAAAATGTCTCAGAACTGGTCGAATTACGCTTTTTACATGTCCGAATGAAGCTCTACCAACAAGTTCACGAAAACAAGATTCTGCCAATAGAGCTGGGTCCTTTTCTTCGTGTTCGTTACAATTCAGCAATTCATTCGTATCGCCATGATCAGATAGACATTCTTCTTCAGCTTTATACCGTGGATTTTGCATATTGTATAATAACGATGGTATAATTTTATCCATATGAACCGGCTCCCAAATATTTTCAACCAAATCATCAGATACGGTTTTTCTGATTACACCTTGTAATCCTTTAATACCAGCTAAACGAATTCCATCTCTTATTTGTAAATTTTGATTATTGTTATGACACATTGATGAGAACTTGGAAACAAAAAAGTCATAGCGCCGATGATATGACGGCGTATCTTCTTCAATATTCGCAAATCGAACAAAGGATTGGGTAGCCAGAATTTGCAGTTCTGGTTCCGGACATTCCAGTAATTTTTGAACAATTCTGAGAAAGCTCTCTACAAATAAATTAAGTGTTTGCGAATGGCAAGCTACTAAAAGTTGATCCATGGCTTCCATAGCAATTTTCACGTAACTTTCTCGTCTACGAGTGATGTCTCGACTAGCTTTTTGATAAAGGTATTCACCGATACGATCAAGTTTTTCAGGCGATGAGAGAGCATAAAAAGTGAGTTTCTCCATATTACTCTTGACAAGTCCATCTTGAGGTAGAGCTGGAAATATGTCATCGACGAGGCGTTTATAACGAGGTCGAAGTTGCGAAAAACAGCTGAAACACATGACTAAAAATACAATCATAGGATTAAATATAGGAAGATTGCTGCTAAAATAAGATGACATCAATAAGTAATACTTACCTATTGAATGGAGATTAGAGATAATTAATGAATGTAAGAATGACTATGAGGCTATGAAAAGATTGAAATGTGAAAGCACAATGATTAAAAAGACTTAGACAATAATTAACACAGAATAATAAGCATTAAATTATAGCAAATACCAATGAATATTCAATAATCTAGGAACCACTACAAACACGAACATAATTCCGATGTTTAATATTTATTATTTTTATTTTTCTGTTTATTTTTTACATACTTTATTTTTTTTAGATTTTTTTGCAATGTAAGCAAATTGAAAACTGATAAATAACTAGAAAACGAAAATCGAAACAAAAGACGAAATGAAGTGAAAAACTTTATGCAGCAGTTTTTTAAATTAATGATGAAATTTAAAAATAAATGTTAACCTCACTACAAAATAATTGATGAAAAAACGTAAAAAAATTTTATAAATATCAAAAAATTCGATTTCATTTTTTATTCATTCAGATGATAAAATTTTTTCAACTCTTTTGTCTTTTTGGAATAAGATATTTCTAACACTGCCTGCGAATGAATTTTCAAACACCACATCACGGCATGATAAAAATGTCCAAAAAAAAAAGGTTGGGACGTTGAGAATTTTCAATTACGTGCCTGCTTGCTCGATATTTCAGAAATTAATTTATGTAGTTTATTAGTTGTTCAGTTGTTACTAAACGAATTTCAAATTTTCCATAAATGGCGTCAGGCTCACGATACGTTAAGCCCCCACAAGAGGACGAAACCTTTATAGAATGCGTTCAAATAGAGGGTTTGGTATGTACAGTTTCATTCGAAAATACTTTTTTAGACTGCTTTACGTTCCTCCTGATTAATTAGTATTCATCTAATTTATGAATGTAACGTTCATGTGATTACTTAAAACAGGCTTTAATGAAAATAACTAAGCATTGTCATGAAGAGTGTTCCGGAAACTTGGAAGTAGCTCAGGGTGCATTATTAGGTTTAATTGTTGGGAAAACGCTTGAAATTACGAACTGCTTTGCATTTCCCAAAAACTACGATGATACAATCGATGAAGGTTGGTTTATATATCGTTTAAAATCTGTATGATTTCCAATGAAAAACATTTAAATAACCTATTGCATGTTTAGAGGATTACCAATTGGATATGATGAGAAGATTACGCCGAGTCAATGTTGATCATTACCATGTTGGTTGGTATCAAAGCTCAGATGTTGGAAATTTTCTGAGTTTACCTCTTTTAGAATCGCAGTATCATTATCAAACTTCAATTGAAGAATCCGTTGTTTTGATTTATGGTATTGAAAATTCTTTTTTATGTCCTAATTGAATTCGATTATGAACTTCAACTAATTGATTCAACTCTAGATACCAACAAAACTGGCCGAGGATTTTTAACGTTGAAAGCTTATAGGCTAACCCCTCAAGCTATAAATATGTACAAAGACAATGATTTTACTCCTGAGGCTCTACGGCAACTGAAAATTGGTTATGAAACCTTGTTGATGGAAGTTCCGATCGTTATCAAAAATTCGTCGCTTACAAATATTTTGCTCAGTGAATTAACTGACTATGTGCCTCCGCAAAATGGATCCAATTTTTTGGATTTGGGAACAGCGTAAATAAGTGCATTTTAGTTGAAACCTGAATAACATTGCTTGAGTTTACAGTGTTTTTTTCTTAATTTATAGAAGCGTGTTAGAGGGACAGCTACGCTCATTAATGGAAAGAGTTGATGATTTGAATCAAGAGGCAATCAAATTTAATCGTTTCCAATTAGCTGTTGCTAGACAAGCTCAAGACAAGAACAGATATATGGCAAAAAGGGTGAATAAAGCTCGCCTTATACTACTTTTTTGTTTTTTCTTCAAATTATTTCAATTTGTTTTGGTTTTAGGCTCAAGAAAATGCTGCACGGACACTTAAGAAAGAGCCTCCACTTCCAGAAGAAGATATTAATAAGCTTTTCAAACCTATTCCTGTTCCTGCACGACTTACTCCTATGCTCATGGCAAGTCAAGTGGAAGCTTATGGCGAACACATTTCAAAATTTTGTTCGCAGTCTTTGGCAAAATTATTTGTTATGCAAGCAACGAAAAGTTAGATCTTATTGTATTGTTATTGTACTTCGAAATGGTGGATATATTGAATTTATGAATTCTCGAAATGTCAATAAATGTATTTTTTCATGCAGTACAAAAAATTTTTAATCCATAACAGTTTGAGTAACACAACGAAGTAAAAAAAAAATCAAAGTGCAGAAATATAAACAAACAGGAACAATTGTGTAAACCGATATTACGCAACTTCGGATTTTTTGGAAACATTGTACAAGCCAAACATTGCTTCTTGTAAGGCTCTCATACACGCTAATGAAGAAACATAACCACCAGCTTTTTCATCGGGTGTCTCTTGTCTAACATGATTTAAATAACCTTCATTTTCTAACTCATTCCAAAGAGGAAACATAGGTCCATCCACCGTAAACGTCGGCTCGACATAAACGTAAAGTGGGCCTTCTTCAATTTTAGGAACTGTAGTCCCATAGAAATGATTGGTGTCACCGATTTTTAGACCAGTTGAAAAATAATTAATTTTTCTCGATTCTTTTTTCGACTGTTTTTCGGTATCTTCCACGGATTCTTTTTTAACTTGCGATTTATTCTCAGCAAAAAAATTCAAAATTTCTCGAGCGCTTGTATCAGAGAACATCAATTCATCAATTAAAGCTTCTTTTTCCATGATTTTTCGGCGTTTACTTTCTATTTCTTGTTTTTCTAGCGCTTCACGTTTATCTTGTTCGTATTGCCGCTCTTCTTCTATCAATCTATCCAGCTCTAAAGCTTCTTTATTGTACTTCATTTTATTTCGTAATATTATATCTTTATTTTCTTTCTTATACTGTTCAATTTTTCGAGTGGTTTCAGCTATGTCGATGTTGTTAGTTAAATTATAAATGATTGTTTCAACTTCTTCTAAATAATCGTTATATTCTTGCAAAGTTTCGAAATCTTCTTCCTTCTTATTGAAGTCTTTGAGGATTCGCTTTCTAATATCAACTTCTTTTTCCACTGAAGCATCTTCGAAAAGCTGTAAGCGAAAGTTGTTTCTTTTTAAAGAAACGCCACACTCTGGACAACTTCCAGAACCTACAATCAAACAATAAAACGAATATATTGATATTTCATGAAGTTAGAAAAAATGAACTTTCAACAAAATATTAAAATTAGTATACTAACCTTTAATGAAGAGCAACTCTACGCAGTTTTCACATAATGTATGACCACAAACATTCACCATCAACTTTAAAGAAGGGTTTCTATAACGACTGGTTTTGCATCTGGGGCAAATTTGATCATCCATGTCGATAATACTGTGTTTTTACTTTTTTTAGTTCAAGGAACAGAAAGAACTGCCATCAAGCGATAATCGATACTATTTTTCAAAATTTACAATCACTCAGACCTCTTTGATGTGTTACTATCAGTGAAACTATTGTTGAACAGGACGAAAAAAATTTATTTCACAGCACTTACATATTAACATCTCGATCCTTTGTAAATGAATCGTTATTTTATGAAGGTTCATCTCACTATTCTCATTATAGTCTCATTTCATCATTTTTATTATCACATTTACACTTCTATTACTCCAACATCTATAAACTATAAGAGAGGTTAAACCATATTCTAGATAGGTAATTATTTTTCGGCTTCGCCCATCGACTGCGCTGTGACGTCACTTGGAAGAAGCGGATAAGTAGGTAAACGCGTTCGCGTATTCATTTTACATTGAATAAACGTAAACAAACGCATCGTTTCGCAGTTTTTTAATTTTTATAATAAGATGGGGAGTTTTAAAATAATTTTTAAGGAAATTTTATTTTAGAGAACAGAAAATTCTATCTTTTAAAAAAAAAATTGAAGTGATTCGTTGAAAATTGGGCGTTTGGTGTGTAATTCTTT
>FIZR01004910.1:0-12335 GCA_900060175.1 Ferrisia virgata
AAGAGATGACACAAGCCATTTTTATGCTTATGTAATGCTAGGGTGGGGATGACAGCGCGACTTTATACATTCACCCTTTTAGCTGCATGGCTAGAATTTTATTAAAGAATATATTACTTTTTTCCCCTGGCCCAGCAACAGAAAAAAAATAACGAAAAATCAAATGGCAAATCTTTCGATGATGTTTCTATACTTATATATGCGAACCATAAGTAGCATTTTTTTGAACAAAAATTCAATAAATCAATGGTAATTTGGGTTTTTTGATAGCACTACTAATGCAGCCAATAATGACATCTAGCAACTACTAGCAAAATTAATGTTTCATTTCTTCGACTACTAGTATAAGTACTAGTTCATCTAACGACTACTAGTAAAAGTGGTAGTTCATTTCTTTGACTACTAATAAACCTTTACTTCATCATGTGGTACTTTTTTGAAAATCTACCAGTTTCACTAGTAGTTTTTTCAAATAACTACTAGTTCTTTTCATAAGAGTGCCACTACCTTATTACTAAACAAAGAATAGAATAAAAATGAATTTCTATCTTAGACTGACCAACAAAATCAAAAAAGCCTTTAGGAAACACAACATTCAACCTATCCTCACTAACAATAACAAAATCAAAAACCTACCAGACAATGCTAAAGATGAAGACAAATCTGAAGACTGCAGTGCCATCTATAAAATCAGCTGCCAGAACAGCTGAGACATCTACATTGGACAAACAAAAATAAGCATAAAAACGAGATTCAGAGAACACCTTAATTGTGCAAGAAGTCAGTCTAGAAACAAATCGGCCCTTTTCGATCATTTAATAGACACAAAACTATCAATGAAACTAAAAAATCTGAATCTCATCCATAAAATAAACAGACCTTCCAAACTCTACATTCGAAAGGCAATAGTGATGAAAAAACACAAAAAGAATTTAATCAACATCGACTTTAAACGTTTGGACAATATCATAATACAGACAATAGAACAAAAAATAAAGATGCGACTCTTCTCAGACTTCCCACCAGCGCACCCATATGACCGCAGCCACTCACTGTACTTTTAAGTATAAGACATTTTGTTATTTGCTGTCAATAATGTTACAAGCCTAATGATGAGCACTTGGTATTCGAAAAGCTTTACATTAATAAACGCTTAAAGGAGAAGTAGAGATGAAGGTTTTTTCTGTACATTTCAGCAATGGTACATGTGATTTTGTACCAATCCCAATTCGTCTGAGCCATTTTTGTATTTTGTAATTTGTATGTCGTGTAATTTACAATTTATGAAATATATATTTCATTTTGGTTCAAATGCACGGTGTCGTGACCACGCTACAACTTTGTACAATTTTTTGTGCCAGGACATAATCAAAAGCAAACTTACTAATGACTGAATTCAAAAAGTTGATATTAGATAAAAATCCTCGATTTCACAGCTTGGAAAATTGTTTGACGAAGGCCCCCAATGGTAAAAGTTATAATTACTTTCACATTTTGTTGAATGAATGAAAGCAAAATCAAAAAGCTTGTTCAGGTCTTAAACAAGGAAGCCTCTGGAAGAAAAAAACGCTTTCCTATTTGGGTGTATCCGCCTTTGTGGGGAAATCACTCTCCAAGTGTGCATCTATTCATTAAAACTTTTGTCCCCATGAGCATATAGGTAAAGATAGGAGATATGTAAGCTTGAGCCCCCAAATGTTTTTGAGTCGTACTTCCTTGAAGGCATGATTTTTTTTTAGAAAAATAAAGATGAACTTGAGCACCACCCCACACTCAAAATTTGAGTATCTTAGAAAACCTTGTCCCACAGTCATAGATGATTGTGAGTTGGCTTCTCTGACAGTGTTGGTAATGTTTATTCCTGACTTGGTACAATAATGGTTGGGATGAGGGTAGCTTTTTATTGCGCATACATTCTGCGTTTTTTAGGTGTTGTCATTACCATTACAACTGAGTACATATAGTAATAGTTTAATATTCAATACATTACTCATCTGCAGTGTTGTGAGTAATATCTTTACACTACAGACAGTTTTTACAACTTTGAGATGAAATGTGCTGCAAAGAAGTACATAAGGTCCCAGTGTGTAAATAATGTCGATAATTTTGTTGGGGCACTCAAAGCTGGATGGGACATTTGGAGTGAAAATGACGTACATCTGACACAACTGGTGCAATCAGAAACTTTTATTCGAAAAATTAGTAATTTGAAAAAATAAATGGCTGTCAAATTTATAATTTATGAATAAATTTTTCATTTTGCAATGATTAATTTCAAATAATATCCAATTTCCTTCATTTTGATGGGATAAAGCAATGTTTGTTTCAAGTGTCAGAAATCTCACATCATCTCACATTTCATAGTGTCACATGGCACAATTCTAATACCATTTGTAGGAATAGGTTCTACATACTTTTTTCATTCTTCATCAAAACCAAACCAAACCCAAAAAATGCACTGATTTTTCAATAGTAACCAGTTGTAGTGTAGAAAAATCTGATGGCGAAAATTTTTTCCGTGCTTCAGCCATGAGAGTGTTATTTTTACCCACTTCGTATCATTTCTTTGCTCCTCGTGACGCAGGCCTTTCTTTGTCATACAAAAGATTGAAGATCATGGTAATGAAAAACTTAATAACTTTAGTTATGTAAGTACCTTGAATATTTACTCAGGTTTAGGTTCATGTTTTGAAAATTTTTAGTTACAGATTGAAATTATGATTAATTAACCTGTGGCGTTTTCATATTTTTTGGCACAATCGATAAATTTTCTAAAGAGAGATGAATTATTTCATTTTTCTTGTATTTATTTTGTTGCGAGAGTTGATTTTAAGGTACCTCGAAAATTCTCAATAAAAATTTACCAACACCATAATCTCCCAGCAAAATAAAAATATGCAAACAACATTATTCTTCCGAGCTACGAGCAACTAATCCGTAACCTTGAAAACATGGTATAGGTATCACACAAAAAGCCCACTATAATATACTAACCGCTTTAAAAATCCTTTATTTTCATAGTTTCGTATTTCTGTGCTCGAGTCTTAAACAAAAGTCAACATGAACGACTCATTGTCAGAAACGCATACTACATATATTTATCCTGAAACCAAGCTCATCGAAAATTCCGTTCTCAAGATTTAATAATTTTCCAACGTACAAAGCTACAGCCTTGAGAAATAAGATGGATTAGCTGTCTGTTTCAACGTTCCGTCGTATACTCAACAATTTTTTCCAGCGTATGGAAAAAGAAGTAAAGTAAAGGTAAATTGAGATAAGCTGTAAAAAAAATTGTACAAAATGCATACCTATAGCTACGTATGGTACAGTCGTTGTTTCCATAGAAACAAAATTTAAATTTACCAGACGTGCCTATTTTTACCTGTAAAATTTCATGAAAAAGTATGCATAAACTAGGGTTTGTCAGATGACAGGGTCATAAAAGAGAAATAAGGTAGAATTTTTTTGAAATTAAACAACTTGTATGCAACCTAAATTGTTCTGTAAGTAAATTTATGCAGACAAAAAGAAGAGAAAGTTTTGAGTAAATAATTTACCGAGGTATGCTTGCTTTTTTTCTCTCAGCCTGGTAGTACAGTAGTAGGTACCTCATTCGTTTAATATTACATGGCTATTTCAAAAATTGAAAAATCCAGAAGAACGCATTTTGTTTAGTGTGAAACGAAGCAATACAAATCTCGTAAAAAACACAATTTTTTTTAAACGTCAATAACGTGGATTAAGCTGATTTTTAATTCATATCTTCGTGTGATTGGTAACATTGGTCTGAATAGAGAATAAATGAATTTATCTTTATTCCTAAATCAATTAAATAATTGATAATATCATTTTCTTCTATGAAATAAGTATACCTAATATGCGTACCTATCTCAATTAAGGCTATTAACCAGAACTGGAACTGGCATTAAAACCAGAGCAGCTTAAAACAGGTTCAAGATTAGAACCAGAATCAAAATCACGCCAAATATAGAAAAAGTTGAACTAAAATCTAACCAAAACGAGAATTACGGGATTAAAACTGAAACAAGAACCAGAAACTGTATTGGTTCAGGTTTATTTGAATTGCTTATTTACTAATATTAATATTTTTCTGCCGGTGCTGTGAACCTGAATCAGAAGGGAAACCAAGATTTGTTTAAAACTGGTCCATAATTGTTACCAGAATCAAAAACAAAAACTAGCGAAAAAGGGGTTGAAAATTGAAACCCAAAGCAACAATAGATGTAGAACTAAAAAAGAATGAAACCGAAACCAGAACCATGAGAATAAAACTGAAACTAAAAGCAGAAATTATATAGCTTTTGGTTTAAGCTCATCCCACTGCTTAATTAGAGATTGTTTTTTACCAGCACTGTGAAACTAAATGAGAAACGGAACCAAGAACCGTTTAAAACTGGTTCATAATTGGAACCAGAACCAAAGAAAATTCAACAGGAATCAAAGACAAAAACTGCTTAAAACTGGTTGAAAATTTAAATCCGGGCCAGAACTAGATTCAGAACTAAAAAGGAATTGAACTAATACCAGAACCACGAGAATAAAATTGAAACTAGAACCAAAAACTGTACAGCTTTTGGTTCAAGTCCATCCCATTACTTCTTTAGTGGTTGTTTTTTTCCCCAGCACTGTTTGACTGAATCAGAAACAGAACCAAGAAATGCTTAAAACTGGTTCATAATTGGAACCAGAATCAAAAAAAATTTGGCCCGAATTGAAAACAAAAACTGCTTGAAACAGGCTGAAAATTTAAACCTGAATCAAAACTAGATTCAGAACTAAAAAAGAATCGAACCAATACTAGAACCACGTAAATAAAACTGAAACTAGAGCCAAAAACAAAAAATATACAGGTTTTGGTTCAAGTTCACCTCATTGCTTGTTTAGCAGTTGTTTTTTGTTTGCATTGTGAAACTGAACTAGAAACAGAATCAAGAACTGTTTAAGAGGCGGAACCAAAACCAAAACTAAAACAAAGTAATTAACAAAGAAACCAAAACCAAAAGCCATCTAGATTATGGCATTAGTTCTAGCTCATTCCAATGATCATTCAATATTTGTTTTTTTTGTTGCCACAACAATGAACCTGAACCAAAAGCAGGATCAAGAATTGCTCAAAATTGGTTCAAAATTGGAATCAAAACCTGAACTAAAGAAAATGAGAACCAAAAGAATAACTTGAACTGTTAGATCAAAAATGAAATAGGAACCAAAACTAGAACTGAACGGTTTGGTTCTACAGTGCTGATTTTCAAATCAATGTTACCATTTCAAAGAATTCTAAAAATAGTCAGTTTAAATTTCGATAAAAGAAAAATGAGTAAATGTAACCTAACTTTCAATTAGGTGATATTTAACTTACTATCTCACACTGAAACATTTTTAAACCCTTCAGGTCAATTATTAAAATTCCAGTAAATAATATATCAATAGATACTCAGTATGGCTTTATCATACACCTAAAAATTAGCTAATTTAATAATTAATCTTTGAAAAATGAAGTTTAGGGGCGATAAGAAAAATGAAATAATGTAAATTACTCGTCTAGTGACTCATACGTGTACTATTCGAGACATGTTTTGTTTAACCTTGTTCGTTGTAAAATATTAACGCCTAAAAAAAAAAATATCTGACAAATGGGCATCGTATTGTTGTCATTAGGTCGACGTATAATAATAATAAAACAACTACATGACAACAAAATACCCTTCGAAGGTACACATCAACGTTCATTTAGCTACGTCAAAGTTTATAAAAATCGATTTTTTCAAAAAAATAAAAATAAAAATAGTCGGCTCGGCGATTTACGTACATGATGCGTAAGTTACGAAAAAAGAGGAGAAAAAAAATTAACATTAATTACGAGGGCCAGTATCTATAGACGTAAAATACAATTCAGAAGCAACAAGTGAAAGCAAAAAATAGGCGTTTAGGGCGTTCCAATTTAATTTCACGTCATGAACGGTCATTCTGGAGCATACAATAATGAACATAGAGGTAATAACTTATCCGCTAATTCAAATCACTGGAAACGATTTTCGTTAAAACATCAAAGAATAATTTTTAGGCAGACAGCGATTTAGAATAAGAAAATAATTTTTTCAACGCGATAAATTAACGCGTCAACTATGGGACACCTTTTTTGAGGGTTAAAATTGCCTCATATTTATTACGAGCCAGTCTTAATAGGTCCTTTACCTTTTTCGCGACGAATTTATACGTCGGTCGGTTCATCATTACGAGCAAGGTCGAGCAAACGAAGGATTTTTTCGGAGCGTACGAGTACGACTCGACCGACGGGACGCGACGACGAGAAAAAAATTGCACGTAGTAATTTCCATCTTGACACGAATAATTCGTTGCGTCTCGCCGTTTATGGGCGTGAAATTTGACGCAAAATACTAATTGGCTCTATACGCTGCACAGGTAAGGAAGGTTAGTCGACGTTATTTTTATTTTTTCAGTACTCTTTATTTGCTGTTGTCTTAGTTGGTTGTTTTTTTATTCATTTTGTTTGTTTTTCCTTCAACATTTTTTTTCCAATTGATTTTTCATTTTGCTTGTTTTTCCTGGTAGTGTTTTTTTTTTCGAGTGATTTTTCATTAGAATTTAACGCCGCATACAGTTTCAAGCCAGCGTTTAGAAGCTAAAACTTGGGTTTAATCACGCACCAACGAATTTTCCATTTTCCTTTCTTTTCATTTCGTTGCATTTAAAATGTAAATAGAATTTTCTTCGAAATCAAGAATTCCATTTTAATAAACTGCCGTCTGCTTTGTTTGAACTTGGAAAGAAACAAACAATATTTGCATAATTATGGAACCGCATTTTTTACAAGCAAATTCGTCTTAAGCATCTTCTGTTATGAGATGCGACTTCGTCTGCATTTCGATTACATTCCGCGATGTGATTTCATCTGGAGCCTGACACGAAGTAAAAGCTGCATCGAGACTTATCTCTCTTCTACCCTCTTCTTTCGTTTACTTTGCTTACCTATTCCCACAATCTCGTAACCTTCGTTCGTCTAATGAGCTGATCTAATTTTTTAACCGCTAGATATGGCGAATGGTGGTGCTTCCCCTCAAATGCACGTATAAATGCGTGGCCATTTTACATTCTTTGAAATTTATTCTCGACGCATTCTTTAAATAATTTATTCACCCAGTTGAACATTAGGTATACGTATATAGAGGTATCTATTGCCTCTTTATTACAGCATTTACTTGCTATACGTACTTTTGATGGTGCGAAAATGGCGCCAGTTTCCGAGTAATAAAATAATTATACGTAAGTGAAAAATGACCACCACTGTATAATAAACTGATTCAATTCAGCCTTTGGTTTAAGTCTAGTTATCAATTGTTTTTATCTCGGTATTATACGGGTGGATGCATTTGACCGATACTGCCATATTAACACTACTGCATCAAGATAGTAACTCGTTTATCGCCATTGCTGATGCTTAAACCCTCCAATATTTCGACTCTATTTCGTAGGTACTCTTGTTAGCAGACATGAGAAGGGTTTTTGTTTCGTACTGCACCTGTTTTTAGGTGTCATTTTTCGTTACGTGTATAAATTTTCGAAATGAATCTTTTTCTCGACGAGTTCCAACGATGATAAAAATTCATTTAATGAATTCAAATGATTCGATCAAATTGCAACTATAGGTAGGCACATGCGTACACCTACCTATACACATATCCTGAACATTGTAATACTTCGCATTTATAAATATATGTATTTGGGAGAAAATCTAGTCCTCAAAAAAAATTTCAAATCAAAACCTCTTCTTCCCCCCATCAGTAGATTCATACCTAATAGAGACCATGACATTTACAGTACCAAATTTTTCATTTCTCGAACGGTCATTCTTATGCTCTGTACTCGAGATAACAGTAAAATGTAGCATTTAGACTCATTTTCCGACCTCCAATTGTTAAAATTTTGCAAAATTTTCGTCCTCGCTTTACTCGAGCCATAAATTTTTTTCCTTTTGAAAAAATTTCATTAAATCCTCCCTTTCAGAAGTCGACAGTTGTTACTCCGTTGATCAAAGTAGTCATTAAAAATTGAAAAATTTCTTTCAAACAAAACCTTTGGAAAAGATACATTTTTCAATGTTGAAATTTTCATTTTTTTCAATAGTTTCTGCCTCGCTCCGCTTGGATAGGTACCGATCTATTTGTTGTTTTTGAATTTCATGTTATCGAAGCACAGAATTATTTACTACGTATGGAAAGATCTTACAATTTATCCCTACCCCTTCTTCACGAAATTAAAATTGTCATTTTTTGATGAAATTTAGTTGGCAATTTTTCAATCGACCATTTTTTTTCCGGGTACGAGGGGATGTAGTATAAAGCACTTGTATGGGAAAGAAAAGGAGGGGGAAAGTCGTCCGAGTCGGGGCTTTTTTGACTGTTGTATACTCTTAGAAAAATTCCTGGATGTACCAATGAGTAAGAAATAAGAATCTTAGGCATCTTGTTTTCGAGAAATTGAAAAGCGTTGCTTTTTTTCCAACCACCGTCGAGGCATAGGACGGGTTCAACGGGGACAAAAAGTCAAAATCATCAAAAGGCGTATCTAGGGTCCGCACTGACTCTGCATATCTAATTTTCTATTTCCTAGCCTAATTTGGAGGGGAGTTATGCGAGGAACAAACATTAGAAATTAGAAAAAAACTATCACAAAACCACAAATTCAGGACTGTGTAGACGTGAAATGGGGCTGAATAGTCGAGACTCCCAAAAGACGCATTTAGGATCGGCTCTGAATGTACATACCTAATTTCAAGTTCCTAGCCCCCATTTGAGGGGAGTTATGCGAGGAACAAACTCAAAAAATGAGAAAAATGAAAAAACCTAACCAAAAAATTACATATTTGGGGCTGTAAAGGGGTCGAATGTGGCTGAAAAGTTGAAACCCCCAAAAAGTACATCTAGGGCCTTTACTAAATGTACATATTCAATTTCTAGCTCCCTAGTTTTGTTTAGAAAAGAGTTATGCAATGAACAAACTTAAAAAATGAGAAAAATGAGAACACCTGACCAAAAAACCACATTTCTGGGGCTTTGAGGGAGTGAAATGCGGGGTAAAAAAACGGGACCCCCAAAAGAAACACCTAAGATCTTTGCTGAATATAAATACCAAATTTTAGCTTCCTAGCTCTATTTGGAAGAGAGTTATGCGAGGAACAAACTTGAAAAACTCGAAGAATGAGAAAATTTGACTAAGAAACCACTTTTTTGGGCCTGTGAAGGGATGCAATGGAGCTGAAAAATCGGGATCCTCAAAAGACACATCTAGGGCCCCCACTAAATGTACACATCCAATTTCTACTTTCTGGCTCAATTTGGAGGGGGAGTTTCGCGAGGAACAAACTTAAAAAACTCAAAAAATGAGAAAACCTGACCAAAAAACCACATTTCGGGGGCTATGAGGGGGTGCAATAGATCCGAAAAGTCGGTACCTCCAAAAGGAGCTCATTTAGGGTCTCTACTGAATGTATCAACCCAGTTTCAATTTTCTAGCTCATTTTGGTAGGGAGGTAGGGAAGGAGCAACCTTTTGTCAAAGTTAAAGAAAGGAAAACCCTCATATCTACCTTCCTAATTGACTTAGGTGGTTGATTTTTGGATATGTTATACAACTTTGGATTCTGTATCCATTTACTTAGAATGGAACAATTTTTGTATTTTTGGCCCTTCACTACCCCCTCCCCTAAAATGAGGCAAAACTGAATTTTGACCCCAGGTCATCCCCACTAACTATATATTTAATTCACCGTCAAACTGAGCTGATCAACCAAATTGCAACAATTTTGGTCTGTATTGAGCAGAGTAAATGAATGTAATGTTCGGGGGGAAAAAAATGAATATCTAACATGGTCAAAAATTGTTTCAATGGTCTTCTAGGGCCCCAAAACGGATTTTGTTGGTATCGCCCCACCCCCGCCCAATCATCGTTGGTCTACAGACTGTAATAGCCTGGTTTTCATTGACAATATGACATAGAAAACCAGGCTAAAAATTCAGAGACCAGAAATATACACTGCTGTCAATCTGTACTCTCATGCTTATCTACTCTACCAGTCTTAACGTAAACACTCACCTTCACAATGGTCACAATTCATTAATCTTTCCGCAAAAAGTAAAGTGACCCTATTATTCATGTATGTCATTAAAAATCATAGGATGCAACTCGAGTATTTTCACACTTGCTCGGATGCAACTCTGTTACACCTGATGAAATAAGTACTTGTATAAGAAAGATGATATTGATATGAGATTTGCAATCAAAGTGAAGCTTTATCGATGTGTTTAGATTATGATTACACCAGAATTCACCCATTCACGTAGCCACATATTTCCACTTTTTATACTACTACCTAATTTTTCCATATTTTCCAACATCTTCTCCACAAACAAAATTAATTTCGAATCAATACATCGAAACGAAGACCACTAAGGGGAAAATCAGCTGACCACAGATGGGCAATAAGAATCAAACAACAATAAAACAATGCGACGTATCTAAATAGCGACGTGCAATTATTTACAATATAAAACGTTATCTCGGGAAGGGCGCAGCAGTAGACCTTCAAAAGGGTGTAAAAATAGACATAAATACAACAGTCCACAGAATAAAACATTTATCGCTACGGTGAAGCAGACGAAGGAGGGTAGTAGCTGGGAGTATATACCGGGAGTATATATATAAGGAAAGGCCGAAAGTCGAAGGGGGGTAAAGAAAAAGAAAAAAAGAAAAAGAAAAGCGTAATATCGGTAAATATGTGGAAATAAAGGGCCAATATTCGACGATATCTGGAATAATACGGCGATAAAAAGTCGATGGTTTGAAATTCTCGACTATTTATCAATGATATAGAAGTCGCAAAAATCTTGGAAGGTGTAGCACGTTTGATGTTAAGTCATTTGATACGTCAGCGGATGCGTGAACACGTGGTCTTGATGTGTTTCAGAAGGGTGGCCGATAAAAAATTGGCACAGAATGCACAGAATGGACGACAATAAGTAAAACCTCTGTGATAAAAACCCGCTCGCCTACATCATCGTACACGGACCGAGTCCGAGAATGTAACAACAGTTTTGCAAAATTTTGCTTATTGGGCAGTTTGTTTCATTTCGTTAAGTTCGACTACGCTGTTTTTAACCGTTTAATATCCATTTTGGTTTTTCTACGATTTGGTCAACAAATTCGCGCACATACGGTTTTTCATGTGTATTAAATTGGCTGCCGTTTCGGGTGTGCTAGGTTTTTTTTTTCTTCTTCCAATTCTTACTCGCCATCCTCACCCATCACCCCTGCGACAATGTCCGAGAACTGTATTACGTGGCAGTGGGTATTCTCTGTCTCTCTCTCTCTCTCACTCTCTTTCTCTCACTCATATTCACGCCTATCCGGGAAAAATCTCAAGAAAAATGGCTGTGTACGTTTTCTAGTCAATTTAATTTTCTGAATGGGTAAATATAGCGATATTTCGTCAAAGCGATAAAGGACGAAGGAAAAAAAAAATACCTTCTACGTATCGGAGGGGAATTTTTTATTGGCGAATTTTTTATACTTTTGCAAACTGCAGAAGGAGAGAGTTTTAGTTTATACGTGCGATACGAGAATACGACGATAGTCGAGAATGCCTGCACAATGAGAAAAGGGTTAAGTTACTGTGCTGGTACACAAATAGGTAAACTATAATATAAAAACCGACGACGACGACGACGAGCAGCGACGGAATTTCAACGCTGAAATGATTCATAAGCTTTTTAATCATTCGTTTGGTTTTGATCGACTTTGATATAGCGACGAATTGGCGCATTCGAGCTGTTTTTAACAAATGAACGTAAATTTTTAGCGCGAAATTACAAAACAGAAATCAACCGCAACAGTGCTCATAAAAGGACAAAGTGCTCCTCTCGCCTCAGTCTTTACGCTTGTAAAATTCGCTCTCGTAGCGCATAATCACCCTTTAATAAAATTCCGCCAAAAGTTAACTGATAAAACGACACAATATACGCGGTGAAAATTTAAATGTAAATTAATTTCAAACCTTGTGATAATCCTGTAATGAAAGTTTCCTTCAAAAAAGCGTCGAATTTGGTTGAGAAGTAACATTAAAACAAAACCAAGTCAACCCTTCGCCTCATCGTTGATATCAACCTAGCGACAATTTAACAGTAGACCGTCACTTTCGTTACCTATATACAAGTTTTTTTTTTTTTTTTTTTTTTTTTTTCTTTTGTGGGGTTGGTTTTTTTTCCTTTTTTTTTTTTTTTTTTTAACACCTACGACGAT
>FIZR01004916.1:933-20123 GCA_900060175.1 Ferrisia virgata
TTTTTTTTTTTTTTTTTTTTGGGGGGGGGGGGGGGGTTGATACATTTTCGCGTAAATGGCAACGTACGGTACTACTTGCTGGTATTACGTGGCACGTACATCAATCACAGTATGTAATAGGTTTCTACGCCTAGCCACACACAAACGTCTCCAAGGTACACGTGTATAATTTGAAGACGTTGGCCAAGCCAACTGAGATATCGAGTAGGTACCTAACTACCTATTAAAAGACGTGATGTCGATGTGCGAGTGCATGTTGGGCAAGAGGAGGCGGAAGTTGTGGCATTTTGCTGCCTCGGTGCCTAGGTGCTGCCTAGGTGGTAGATGTTAGTTGGGTACACGTACTTACGATTAGTATCCCCCTCGTATGGTGTGAGTATACGTATACGTGTACGTGTACGTGTACGTGTACACACTACTGTGACTATGCATATAATGTAGTCGAGTACACTGTGTAGTTCTCTATACCCACTGCTTAGTGCTTACTACCTCGAACCATCATAGCTAGAAGGTACTGGGGTACTTGTGTTATGGTACAGCCGATGTCGATTGTAATAAGAAGAGGTATAATTATGCTCGCGTAATAGGGGCTTTGTTGTTGTTTGCTGGTATTCGAATGTTGGCAGTTTTGCATTCGCAAGCATCTCTTCTGAAATACGCGCACAGTGCTCGAGTGCACCTCTCTACTACCACTGATATAGTACTATGAAAATCATGTTCTTTTTAACCAGCACAACAACATAATAAGCCTATGATGCTAGCGATGAAATGGTAATCACCTCCGTATCCATTCCATTAGTATAGAGTATACACATGCGCATGCGCATGCGCATGAACACGAATACGTGTATGTATGTGGATGTACATACCATATAGGTAGGTAGAGGTACTGACTCTAATTTGTGCAGTACCACCTACGCACACGTACACAGCTACAGAGTACATGTACTTAATAAGCTATATACCTACATAAATTTGTCAACAGTAGCACGGCTGAGCGAACGACTATAACGCGTCTATCTGATATTGTCGGTCGTTTATTTTTTATTTGTCCGCATTATGTCCCGAACCCGATCACCACCCCCTCCCTCCTCCGCTGGTTGCTACATAAAAATAGTGCGCGCGCGAATGCGAATAAAATCATTCGTTCATTTTAAGCCAGTCTACTGTAGCGTGGGTATGGGTCAGTTGTGCTCGACGTATTACTCATTTATTTGTTCGGCACTCTGAAATAAGTATCGATTTGGTAAAAAGTTTCGTTTAGCCATCGTACAGGCCTATACAACAAGTATGCATTGAGAATAGACGAGGGTTGAACATAGAATTGGAAAACCTTAATGGTATTAATTAGAGGCGCGATATAGCGGTCCTGCTGTTTGCGGTATGAGGCATGCGAGGTACAATGAGGTCGAGATTCTCATTGAAAGTGTAAGTACAGCGTTGTGCGCATTTAATTCGGCGTATACTGCGAAATTGTAATAGATGACTTTGTGATAAATGTCGCCAATAATGCCGCCTTTCTTTGTTGTTTACATTGCGCAAAATGATACGACGATACCGACGACAAAAGATGGCAACAGACGAGATAGGGTATTTGAACAAATTTTATTGTCGCAAAGGGCAGAGGTCTGGCCTATGTTTACATATATCTAATAAATAATACTGATCTCGAATACAGAAATTCTATTTATGACTTTTACACCTTTCCGATATTCTGATACAAGTTTCGTACTTGCTCGCTCGCATAGATAACCATATTTACTCGCTTAAACGTAATTTTGTACATTTGAAATTTAAAAAGAGCACTATAGAAGGTAGTACTTGCGAAAAATGTCAATTTTACGAATTAATGCGTAAGAAACCAAAAATTTGTGAAATACGTCGAGAAATTTCAGTATTAAACGCCGATAAAGTTTACGAATCATAAAACCAGTAAACAATCAAAATAATCGAATATGACTTGACAGTTGATTCTGCAAAAGTGGGTCAAAATTGATCAAATACGCGTTAAGAAATGAGTTTCGGATAGAAGGGGGGGGGGGGAGTCTATAATACACGAACGTTTTAAAATGCAGTCCTCTTATCTTAGAGAAATAGTTCGATTTCACGTTGTTTACGAATTTAATTTAAAATATAATTTCTTTTTTGCGTATTTTTATACAAGCGCTAATTTTGAAGAAATAACTAAACGTACACTTAAATCCGAGGGCCGCTTATTTCGCTCAAACGAGTTGAAACAGATCTGAGGCCAAAGAGGGCCGCTACAACAATATATCCATAAATCTGCTCCTTTGCTGATAGGTATACCACTCCATTGTATTTGATACTTTGTCCCGACCTGTGGACAAATCAATCAATGCGATCGAACCCAAACACATGCAATGGCCCATCCAACAGGGTGACTACTAAGATGGGTCGAACTTTGCTTTTTTTTGGAAATCTGCACGCGGCGGGGTCATAATATAGTTGCGAAAGGATGCGGTTAAAATTTCAGCCCCCAACTCAAGTTTTTCAACTCGCGAAGCTCGTTTAAAGTTTATTGCGAATTTTAAGTGAGCTTTGCAATTTAAAAAAAATTGAGTCAGGGTCTGAAATTTATACCGTATTCTTTCGAGGTCATTTCGCAACTGACGTGACCCCGCCGCCTGCAGATTTCCAAAAAAAAAGCAAAATTCGACCCACTCTGGCGACTACTGGAGTTGTTTACATTTACGCTGAATTTAATACCGTAATTGCTAAAAACCTATCACTTTCTCACTAGTACTTGAAAATTTGAAACTCAAACTCTGAGAAATGCACTTTTTATGGCTTCAAAATAGCATTTTATTTTCAAAATTTCGCACTCGCTGCGCTCGGTCCTTCAAGTTTAGCCCCCTCCTTTGGATAATTTGCGGGTACGCCTACGAACGTATTTGTAATTATGCTCTTGCATTGACTCTGAAAGCTAAAATAAGTATGTAGCTCATAGATAGATGGAGAAGTTTTGCAAAATTTTACTCATTAGCTCCGGGACCACCTTAACTTGAGTGCGAGGAAAAATCATCGCGAAGCAGTTATTATTTTCATTAACAGCGGTAACTCGTGCAATTTCACACCGTTTGCAATAAAAGGATACATATCTATTGCACGTTTTTTTCTGAATTCGATTCGATGAAATAGTTTGGGTGCTGTTTAAAAAGCTGAAATTTTTCGCCTACACCTAGATTGTGTGTTTTTTAGTTGCTCATTTATGTACTTATTACGGCGCAACTTGCGATCATTTTGGTGGTTTCGCGTCGTACAAATTTTTCTCATTTTCGCCGATTATTTAATAGCATTTTTTCTTAATTTTGAAACCTTTGCGGCGCAAAATCCACCGAAATTTTCATCTGAATCACCCTGCGTCGGATAAATTTTTCCGAAAAATATTAGCCACTTTGCTACCCTTTGATCGTGCTGCGGAACTTATTCGAGTTCAGTATCTGTACAATGTACGAATTTTATTAAAACAAGCATTTTATTGGGCGAAAAATGAAAAATTCACCGAGCGTATAGGATATTTTTGAATTAAAGTTTTGCGCCCATTTTGAATTTTCTATCAGATTTTCTCTCGTTACCTCGGTTTTTTGTTCACATTTCTGCGCAAGGCTGATTAACCAGCTTGTCTGCTGCTGAGAGCTAAATTCGAGATTTCTCCTCGGACTTGTTTTGATCTCACTTGTACGAGGAGTGTATTGGAGGACCTGCGTTGCTGGTCATTTCTGCCGCTGTTATTCTCATTTTATCCCAAATACGTATCGCAAATTTTCATCTTGCAATTTCTGTTAGGACCATGTGGGTTCGCTTTGTGGCGTGTTTTGGAATTCTCTGGTCGTCAGTTGTGTTCTGCTTTAGTTGGTGGTATTCGATTTGCTGTCCGTCCATTTCAGCACAGTTTGGCTTAGTTTTCTGCGAAAGCAGCTCTCAGAGAATGGCCAGGGTTGTGTAGTTCTCGTAAGATATTTTAGCATGGTAATGGAATCTAAGATTATGCGAAAGAACGCCGCTATGGAATGCGATGCCCTGTGATGGTTTTACTCGGCAGGTCTTTATGGCTTTGTGCCTGTAGTGGAAAAATTTGTAGTGTCGACTTCAACATTCAACATTTTTTAGTAGTCCCAAGGGGCACTTCACGATTGGGTTCGTAGTAAAGACATCGTCAATGATAGTTTCATCTATTTTGCTGCTGAAAGTACATACAGAATTCTTTACTACTGTCATTCACGCATCAACTTACTCGGAATTTTTTGAAGTGGGCTAGAATTTGAAAAAAAAAATAATAATAAAATATGAATAAGAAGCGAAAGTATTATGCTCCAATAATTATCGTTTTGGGAAAATTTTATAAAATTTCGAGGGTAGGATTAAAAATGTTTTATATATTGAAAAGGTAATCTTTCGACCCTTTATTCTGAATAATTTTTCAAGTTTTCACCCTCGCTTCATTCGTGGTGTGTACTTTGAACTTACAAAAAAAGTTCAGAAACTCTCCCCCTCCCCAGCTCAGGTGCGGATAATGTACATTTTTGTCTCGTGTTAATTTACGGATGAAAATTTATAGACTTGGAAAAGAGGCTTGTGACAACTCACCAGGAGTTGAATGATATTTGTTTTGTTTCCAACTCCTAAGATCAGGGATTTCTCTTCAATATGAATATCCCATCCAAAAGGTCCCATTTTTTGTGATTTTCAGCTGTATATCATGTTATAAGTATCCGTCCGATATCTACTATATCCGTGTGATATGCAGGGATATCTCAAGGAAATCACAAGGATATCTCGAGGAAAACTTTATGCTATCATTAGAATCTTTATACAGATTTTTTATATTATATACATATCGTTTGATATCTAATGATTTTGAATCAATCACTCAATTTTGAATTGGAAATTTTCAAAATGATTAACACGCTTGTATGCATTGTCTATGATTGCTTGGTTGACTAAAGTAACCATTCGCATATAATTTTGTACATCTTAATTTAAAAACTCAAGTTAGTACACCTGGGCAAAAGTTTGTATGGTAATGATACAAAAGTAAATTGCAATTGAAAAAACTGAACACGATGTATTGAAACAATTTTTATTTGAAAGGTGTAAGTGAATAATGTTAATAGAAAACCAACAAACAGAATTTGACCATTTAATTACGAATTTACATACCGCACTTTATTCATCGAAGAACTTAATCAAAACACGAGGCACTTGCGCATAAAAAATATTCTTAATAACGGATGATATACAGTGATATCTTTGGAAATCTGCGTATATCCCTGGAAATATTCACAGTATCATGTAGACGTAGTAAAAAGCATTTCTGTACACCGACATCGTTTGATATTTTCAGATATCCGTAGGATATTATTATGAGAAATCGTTGGTCCTGTATCATTTCTAAATCTTACGATGGCTGACACCAAAGCATTTGCACACTCGAGGCGAACAGCTCTCTGAACTTTAGCCCCGCAGAATTTTTACGCAAAAAGTTGAACGCTATTTTTGTCTTCTATTTTCGATTTTCGATACTTTATAAATTTTTTGCCAGATAATAATTGTAGCGTAACGCTTCTGCTCGTTATTTTTTTCCAAATTCCAGCACAACCGAAAGGCGGTACAGAATTTTGCGCTCCTAGCAGCAAAATAGATAAACCATTATTGGCGGCGACGTCTTTATGAACCCAAATGTGAAGTACCTCTTAGGACTGCTAATAAAAAATACGGAGAGAAAAAATTAATCGGTTAGACGACCACTAAAATGTTTCGAATTTTTTTTACAAAAAAGTACGTAAATCTGTAGAGAGGAACTTCAGATGCGCTTTGTTGAGCATTATAATTTCACGGATCAATTTTCCGTTGAGAATATGATTGAAACACTACATTTATGGTAGGTAGCTAGGTACATACTCTTCATTTATTCGTATTCTCGAAACAGTTATTAGTAGGTACATTTGTTTTCGAATTTCACGCATATTGTAACATTCTTCTTTTGCTATTGCCTTCGGGAGATTTTTCATTTTTAAACGGCTTGCTGCCGCATAAAAATGAAAAATATAAAGAACACAAACATACGAGTAATTACTCGAGTATTACAGTACCTAGCAGCTACCTACCTACCTACCTACCTACCTACCTACCTACCTACCTACCTACCTACCTATCTGCTATAGCTTTGTACGTACGACTACACGAGTAAGTTTATTTAAATGAGAATTGGATTGAGGCTGGAGATGTAATTCGCGAATCCGCATTCGCGACCTTTTTATCTGCACACGAGCTCGCGGGGTTCGCGATTCGCAGAAGAGAGAAGAGGAAGTGGAATAGGCGGCTTGGCGGCCAAGTTGGACTAAAGTTTGACAAAGAGAAACGCCGCCATTTAACCCTCTCTCCGGAGTCGAGTACCCAATAAGCGGAGAACCACGCCTCTGAAAAGAGGGCCGTACGACACGGTCTGTGGCGACGGCGAGCGCCGTTCGACGTGTTCGTTCGTTTATCTAAGGGTACGTGGACGCGCGCGTACTGTGCACCAAATGCCGAATGAATATACCGCCGCCGACACTGTGCGGCGTTCGCAATTTCGTACACGCCAGACCATTCGCTAATTTGCTAATTCGCTAATTCTTCCTTTCGTGTAATTTTGCGCGCGTTCTACTCGAGCAATATCGATATCACGTCCAGTACGACGTGTATCCATCTGCAGCCGTACATCTTCTCTACGTCTACCTCTACCTCTGTGTGCCTGTTTCCAGTGATCGTCGTCGTAAAGTCGTAAAGTCGTAGTAAAGTCTTACGCTCGTTGGTCCGTTTCCATTAATTTCACTTTCGTTCGTTTTTTTGCTTCGTATCGTACGCGTGTGCGTGTGTCGAGCTTTTAATCACCGGTTTACGCGGCATTCCGATTGTTGCCGTTCGTGCTACTCGTATTATTATCATTATTATTATTACTATTACTATTACTATCATTTTTGTTGTTGTTGTTGTAATTTTTATTTGCCCCTATGGAAACGCGAAACTGGACAGACATCGCGATCGCAACAACCGCGCCAGAGAGCGCTAATCGCGCCATTTGCGTCGCTCAACCGGACATCTCGAACTAGTTGTTACGCGCGAGTGAATAGTGATTTATCGCGGCTCGCGTCGCTTTCGTTCGCTTTTTGAAGCGACGAAACGGGCAGCGTGTGACGCGAGCGAGCTATGGACGAAAGTGGTAATCATCATCATCATCATCAGCATCATCAGCATCATCATCATCGTCATCATCGACTAACGTTGTTCGATTATCGCGATTTATCGTTATCGTACAATTTGAAAGACGTTTCGGCGGTCGATCGTACGGGCGACTCGGCCACCACCGCGTCAGCAGCAGCAGCAGCAGCAGCAGCCGCCACCGCCGCTGCCACAGCGGCCAGCGTACGCGCGCGTAACAGCGTAAGAATGCTGCCATCGTTCGAGAGGCCGTTAGATTTGCGAGGCTGCGCCGCTCAAATGGCAGCCGTAGCCATGACGGCGGCGGCGGCGGCGGCGGCGGCTGCTGGGGACACCGTCCAACTTAGCGGTCCGTACGTGAGTCCGCTGTCTTCGGCGGCCTCGGCGTCCGGCGGTGCTACCGAAGACGACGACGTCGACGATTGCGATTCCGAATCCGATATAAACGTGGACTCGGACGAAGCCGACTTATCGTGCAATTCGACGGCGACAGCCGCCAACGCCGCCAACGTCACGACGCTACTGCCGTCGCAAGCCGACATAAACGAGTTCTGCGCCCGACTGCAAGGCGTCCGTAACGTAGCCCGCATCAACGCCATCGACGGCCACATGTCCAACGACGATTGCAGCGTAGACGACGAAGATGAAGAGGACGAGGACGACGACGACGACGACGACGACGACGTCGGTGGTGGTGGCGGCGGCGGCGTACGTCGCGACGGAAGTAGCCCGATTTCGGGCGACTGCGAACCGGACGGCTCCTCATCCGGTGGCGGCGGCGGCGGCGGCAAAGAGAAGAAATCTTCGTCTTCGTCGTCTTCGTCGTCGTCGATGGCCAAGCCACCGTATTCGTACATCGCGCTCATCACCATGGCCATTCTGCAGTCGCCGCACAAGAAGCTGACGCTTAGCGGTATCTGCGAGTTCATCATGTCGCGATTCCCGTACTACCGCGAGAAGTTTCCCGCCTGGCAGAACTCCATCCGGCACAACCTGTCGCTCAACGACTGCTTCATAAAGATACCGCGCGAACCCGGCAACCCGGGCAAAGGCAACTACTGGACGCTGGATCCGATGGCCGAGGATATGTTCGACAACGGCAGCTTCCTGCGGCGCCGTAAACGCTACAAACGCCAACATCCCGACTTTCTGCTGCGCGACCATCATTCTACGGCGGCGATGGCGGCCGCCGCCGCAGCCGCCACCTATCTGGGCAACGATCCGTACCACGTTTTCCAGCAGACGGCCGCCCTCCATCACGGACCCTATCCGTACATATCGCCGTTGCCGCCGGCCATACCGCTTCTACCTCCGGCCGAATTGGCCAGACTTTCGTTGGGATTCAATTTGCTGAACGCCCAGCACCAGCACCAGCACCAGCACCAGCACCACCAGCAGCCCCACCAGCAGCAGCACCACCAGCAGCATCACCAGCAAACCATACCGAAACCGGTTCCTGTTACCGCGGCATCCGGCGCTAGCAGCGATAGCACCACCGCAACCGTCCCCACCACCACCATTTCCTCCGCTACTACCGCCACCATCAACGGTTGCGGCAATTCCGCCGTTAGTCCCAAAGAGCACAAGTCTTCGCATTTTTCCATCGATTCGCTGATCGGCGGCACCGTGTCGGCTGGCGGCGGTGGCGGCAACGGCAACAGCAACGCCGTCGCCGTCGCCGCTGCCGCCGCAGTCGTCAAATGCAACAAGATTTCTCCGAAAGTGTCGCCCGACACGTATCCGATCACCGTGACTAGAAGTTTCGAATCGGCTTTCACGCCGCTCGCCGCCTCCTGGTCCTCGTTCAGGTAGATTGTAACGTAAACGCGTACCATATACATATACATATACATATACATGTACCTACCACTAATTACGTACGATATCGATGTTAAAATTGCTACCTACCTTTTAAATGACTCGCTTAGGTATGAAAATTATTTTCACCAGTAGCCACGTTAGCTGTAGATTTTCCTGCGTAGCACGAGCACATATTCCGTCGGACTGCGTGAACGTATTTTCCCCATCGAAACTCTTACCGAATTTTACAATGCGAATCTTAGTCGTGTACCGTACGTTCTTCTACGATATACCTAGTCAAAAATTTACGCATTAATTTTGGACGAGAAATTTGTTTGCTCGAATAGGGAGGGTTCAAACGCAATCGAGGTGCCGCTGCTCTTACGAACCGAATAGCTAGGTCTACGTAGCCAGGTACTTTCGAGCGAAATACAATATTGAAAGCGGACGCTTTTCGAAGAAAATTACATTTTTAATCGTCGAAAGGTGCAATTTTCGAAATATAGTCGAATAATTTAGCCAATTTTTCAGCGAGACGAGGCTCGCAGCAACTCGGAAAACTTCCCTCGCCCAAGGGGCTGATCTGTAGGCCTGAAATCGTGGCGCATCGAAGCTGTCTGTATCTGTACCTATAGCATCGCAGCAGCTGGATAGGCTTCGAGTCGGAATTCCAATTTGTCCGAAATTTTAGTTTTAAGTATAATTTCACTCGCTTTCGTTACGAATTTTAGAAATTTCGAAGGTTTTCCGCTTCTCGGCGTCCACAGCGAACCAACATTTTAACGCTTACTTACCTATTATTTTCTTGAAAATTTTCACGTATCGAATTTTATACCATCTATTTCGGGCTCTTTATTTGCCGAACGATAAATACGTACGTGTACGTTATCAACTCGTATCTGTTGAGAGATTATCGCTGAATACACAGAAACTGCCCGTTTTCTCGTTAGTTTGCGATATTTGTGTCTCGTGAAAAAAGTCATACGATAGCCTCCTCGCATTCGTTTTAAAACGCATAAAACTGTATTACAGTTTTCGCTCAACACACATCGTGTTCTGTTTCGCGTAGGTACCTACGTCTATGCGATTTTATTTTACGCCTAGGCCTAGGCCCAGGCCTACTTTCCGTTAAACCAAAATCACTCCAATCGGAGAGGAATCAGCGAAAATGTACGCACGTACTAGTTGATTTTCATGTCCCATTCTTAGGTCTTTAAGCGAGTTTGTTTTTCAAGTTACCTAAATTTTTGTAAACTAGCTTCCTTCATCTTTCAGGTTGGCAGGTTGGCAGGTTGGTACGTGCGAAAATACATAGCTAATAATATTATCGTATTCGTAGCTCGAGTCTGGCGGTTTATGCGTAGGTGATACGTCTTGTTTATGTACCGTACAAAATAAATTTATCGCGTATCCCGTAAATAAAAAAAAAAAAAAATCCAAGTATCTACTCTGCCGCCACTCAAACGATGCTCTCGCCAATTTACTTTCATCGTTCGTAGCATATCTTTGTACAGGTAGTTTCCTCATTTATCGTGTTTATTCTTTTTATTTTTCTTTTTCTTTTCCATAATACGCGTATTATCAAAAGTAATAAAAGTAAGTTTACGTATTCGAATGAAACGTATTCGTTGTGATAATTTTCCTTATTTTTCCTTTCGTCTTTTTCTCTTTCTTACTCATTTTCTTTTTTCTCTTTTTTTGTCTTCTTCTTTTTTGTTACTTATTTATCAATTTTCGCGTGATTCTGTCTTTATTATAAGTATTTTTTTTTTTAATTTTTGTTGGCGAACAATTGTCGTTCGACTTTTTTTCTTCCACTAAGTATATGCTTATTTTCTTTCTTTTTCTTCTTCTTCTTCTTTTCTTTTTTAATTATTATTATTTTTTTTTCAAAAATTTGATTCGCGTGTAAATTTGTGTAAAAACGTACGTTACGTACCACACGCGCATTTTACGCATAATGTGGCGTAGGTGTGTGTGTGTGTGTGTGTGTGTAAGCAGTCATTTCATGTGCCGTTTATTAAGCAGGTACACTTATTAGGCTAGCATTATTCGTATAAGATGTAAATTTATGTTTGGTTTCATTACGTTACGTTACGATACGTTACGATACGTTACCGTAGCTACATAAGTCATAGAGCGTATGCATGATTTTCTAATTTTTGTACGCGATCCTACGTATTCGAGCTAATATGTATGTATAAGATACTGGTGTATTCGAGATTTCCAGCCTTCGAAGGCTCTCTTCTTTATTCTACGATATAGCCTACTCTTCAATTACCTGTTCTGTTACCTATTTATCTATCGAATTTGGAATGATAGTGCGGTAAATTTGATCGATTCGGAATGAGGTCGAATTTGTTTATCATTCGATTCGGACTCGATTAAAATTGAAGTCGAACGAGTATTTTACTCGGTGGGTTTTGAATTGGCGGCGTGAGATTTCGCTGCTGGCGTATACTTTGATCGCTTTGTAAAAAACGGCGGCGGCGATGCTAATCGAAAGTTTCTAGTCAATATGCCTTAATGTAATAAATTAAATACTCGTGTTTATATACCTAGGTTTACCTATACCACCGTTTACGTTGATCGTAAAACTACTAGTCTTGTATTCGCTAAAATGACGATACAAGCGTGTACCTCCCCTGCCTCCTATCTCTATAGCTGTTTCGATTCGTAATATGTAAGTACGCGGTTTTTGACGTGATATACCCGAACTTATGGCAATGACTCTCCTATAGTCGCGTCCACTCAGTTTCACGTATTTAGGGCCTTAGATATCAGACCTAATCGCGTATTCGCCTAGTCTAGCCATCAATGCGGTTTCCGCTACAATTTGACTATGTGCCATTTTAAAAGGCAGCCAAAAGCCAAATGCTACGCGACAAACAACTTTTTACGGTTCCTGGTTCCTATTTCTTTGTGTTTTATTCGTCACGATACCTTTCCATACTTTCGGGTACTTTCGTATTTACCTTATTTTACGTAATTGAACAAATTCACGCCTCGGTTAAGAAATTATAGGCTCGAGGGTAATTTATGATCTCCGCTGGCGTAGTGGGTACCCTTTTTTTTTTTTTTACTTTTATTTCGACTCTGTTTTTCCATATATCTACTAAGTGGTATGTAATCGTATAAAAGTTGAAACGAAACGCATAAATTTTTCCTCGCATAATCGCATAATACCTAGATTACGTACACTATTTACGCGCGCATAAATTTTATCTACAAGTAGATAGATACGTATACTACCTGTAATAGGTACATTGGTCAAATGATCTCGACAATGTTTCAATGTTTTTTTTTTTTCTTTTAATTTGCATAATCTATCTTCAAATAATAACTTACATATGTATTTATAACGATGTGGCCGTATTATCGGTTTTTTTTTTTTGGTTCCTGCTGCTGCCTTATTGTAACGATCGAGAACCTCAAAATTTTTTGAACACGGCGAGAAAAGGTTCCTAGCTGCGTTGGTGAATAATCTCGGCGCTTTGCCTTCAATAAACAGCCAGCCAGCTAGCGGATACGTTTTTATTTTATTCAAAATTCAAAATTGTACAAAAGCTGATAAAAGCGGAATAGAAGGTTTCGTAATTTTCAAAAAAATCAAAAAAAAAAAAAAATCGATATTAACATTTTACGACGATTATTCTCGTTCGTTGTTTGAAAAATGATTGCACTATTAGCCTATTTATATACGCCTCATCTTTTTTTATTCGTATCTGTGTCGTGTGGGTAAATTGGATTTGATCGCGAATATTTTTTAGTACGCATTCGTTAATCTTCGTTACTCCTCTATAAGCTTCATCAAGATCTACTCGATTTCAAAAAAATAAAATACCAACAATACACGAAGGAAAAAAAATAAAAGAATTGGCCGAAAAATGAAAAGAAAAGAAAATACAAATACGTTATACAGACCGTAGATTGGTAGGTAGGTAGGTAGGTAGGTAGGTAGGTAGGTTGGTAGGTAATCTGTAATCCGCTAAAGTGGTATATGTTACGACTGTGTAATATGTGTAATACGTTCGCATATACTTACGTATACGTAAGAGTGTATGTACAATTATTATTCCGTATAATTACTGTGTAATCGATATGTAGATATGTATAACTTTTTTATACTCGTGGTGATGTTGCCCGTGAATTGTGATATTATTTTAATTTGATCGTTTGTTTTGTAACAAGCAATAAACGTATTTGTTTTCGATGTTATGTGCTTAAGTTCGATGCTAGGTGGGTAGCTGTGTTACAGGTACTCGGGGCATACTGAGTCAAACGTGCTCAACGTCTTGGCCTTATTTGTACAAAGATTCGAGTATACGGCTGCTTACTCACTCGCAGATACGGCAGGTTCTTATTTTGTTTGAAACTCGAGATTTATCGTTGTGCCGACTTCGCGACAAGTTAAATTTACTTTCGAAAATTTTCTCCTTAGTCGAAGGTGTGCGATGTTTGAATGTAGCATATAATAGGCTACGTACGTAAGCTAAGTAGGTACATACATTGCACATTATGTGTATACTCGCATCAAATGTGGCGCACGTTTGATGCGAAAGTGATGTAATGTGCCCAACGTCTGTACTAGCAACAGCCACAGCCTACAAATGTGAAGGCTTGGTGTGTGTGTGTGTGTGTGTGCATATGTCTGTAATACGTGTATGCAATGTACGTATTAAATCTGCATAGAAGTTGAGCGATTGTTTTTGTCTTAATACGCCTGTATGTAGTCCGGAGTGGCGTGTGAACCACATATTTGTAGTTGTGCTCCAGCCCTTCGAAGTACAGATGCTAAAAAAGTACAGAATACGGCGGAGAGAAAGCGTAAACAGAGAAGTCGCTGTAATCACTCGAGCAAACAGATTATGTCGCTGAGAAGTGTTTGTCTGCGCATAATAAATGTACTTCGTATTCGTATTATCATTTAGGCTTTTACGCTAGCCTTGTTTTTCGCTACTGGCGAGAGGGGTAGATTAGTTACACACACACACACACATACACACACGCGCGCGCACCTACTATATTTATATACGTAATGGGGTGGGTACCTACCTACCTACCTACCTACCTACAATGTGTGTAAGGGGTACATATGGACGAGCTCTTCATTCCAGTTGCGCTTTTCACTTTTCAGCGCCTATCGCAGGAGGCTTGGTTATGGTTGAACATCGCATTTGGTATCTAGATCTCTTCACCTAACTACCTACTAGCATCTCGATCCGAGGCGCAACAATTTAAGTATTCGTAATTAGGTAATCATTTTTCCACACTTTTACTCCGAAGCTTTTGCCTGCCTTATTCGCGTAAAATTGGTCAGTTTTTCCTTGTAAGCGATACGTCGCGTCGCCTTTGAACGAGTACCGATGACGTAGCTATCTGTATCTATCTGCATAGGCTCTACTTACCCATCAAATTAACAGCAACTTCCTGCGTGCTCTCATTATTGTGGAGGTTTCTTTCATTATGACGTTAGGTGTTATTTCATGCCTAAAATTCAAACGAATTTCGGAAAATGTAGAGAAGAAGGCACTTCGAATGTGAAGAAATTGATCCGAGAAACAAGGCGTATTCCTACTACGTATTGTGCCTACTTGTTATTCGGATGTTTTGTACATTGAAGAACCTTAAAAATCAACCGAACAGGATAAAGAATCAGTGAAATAGGTCGCTAGAAATTGTCAATATTTTCAAGTTGAAAAATGATCGAGTAAAAATATCGATCCAAGATTTATATTCGGCCGGTGAAATTACTCGTACTTCGATCGAGATGTTTATCGTACTTTCATTTTCAGCAAGAATAAAACGAGTAGGTTGGCGAGAAGTTGGCCCCTCGTAAACGAACAAAATACCACCACCACCACCGCCACCAAAAAAAAAACCAACATAAAAGGAATCCTCTCGGAAGAAAAAGGCATTGAAGAAGGGAGGAGGGGGTGATATTTTACAGCTCTTCACTCATTCAAAGTGGCCAACGTATACACTCGTTAATCTTCCACTTGAAACAATTTACATTCGTATTTTTCAGATCTAATGGCGGATTGTTACGAGTGTGGCCTGCCAAATGGTGAAATTGAGACGACAGAATTGCTCTCCGTTGCGATTCATAGTACGTGCTCAGCTGATAATGTGGTACAAAAAATTCTGGTATTCAATGAAAATAGGTACGACAGCATAATGCCAACACTAAATGATACTTAGCTGACTGCAGGTATAGATCGATAATACTCGCGGTATAAAAAGAATATACGTACATAGCTATAATATTTGTACGATTATACGTCATCGTCGTCGTCGTCGTCGTCGTAGTAGTGGTAGTGGTAGTGTACACTTTGGTATTTATCGGTGTACGACTATACGTAAAGTACACTTGGATGCAATATTGCTCTCGCAGCAGGCCCGAAGAAGCAAAACGCCATCAAAGAGCGTTTAAGCGTAATAAATACACATAATTGTAATCGTGTCGTATTCGTATTCGTATTGTGGCGTATATAGCAATAGCTTACCATGTACGCGCCACAGGCCAAAGGTTGCCTTACAATAGTTGTTTACAAGCGAAGCGTACGTCGAGCGGCGGCTTTTGATTGTCGCAATAAAGCGAATTTGATTTAGAGGACACTGCAAACAATCATCGTCGCAAAACTTAGCCGCAAGTACAAATACACTCGTACAGTTTGTGTACTGTGTAGTACGTCTGTAAACACCGCCTTTTGCCTAGCGCCTAGCGCCTTATGCCTAGTGCCTTGTGCCTAGTGCCTAGTGCCTACATAATTATACCGTGTGTAGAGTCGTTGAGGACGTCGTTCTCGAACGATCTTTCCTCTTTCGTCGTATTTGTACAGCACAGGTAGTAGAGTTGTCTATTTTTATGAATTTCTGCGTACAAACGTTGCTGGGTTCACTTCTCATTTCTCAGTTTTGCCCCATCATCGTACACACATATTACATCTAAATAGGCCCATAAGCACGTTGACCGTATCAATTGTTGGGGTACTTGGTACGTGTTGGCGGAGAGACAAGTCGAGGAAACTTTCCATATTTAGGACTTTTTTATACGTACCTGGTACCTACACACATACATTGATTTAGATGTAGATACGATTTAATCGTCTTAATAACGAGTACCAGTCCTTTCCTTCTGTCAGTGCGGCAATAATCTGATTCAGCGATCGAACATTAAGGAAACAAAGAAAGAACGAACGAACAAACGAACGAAATTTAACCAGACTTCGCCGTTGAGGCTAGAACACCGCACAGAAAAGCGTAAAATTCTCGATTAATCAAATCCGAACCGTCGACGGTGATGAAGTCGATGTTTACTTAAAGCGTACGCTTTCGTTTCGTTAGTTCGCCGTGTGTAATGTGCCCACCGCACAAATCTACTGCTCCCTTTAGGTTGTGTATTTCTATGTTTTACTACGTATAATTATACGCTTTGTCGCTTAATTTTGAAACGCCGGGACTGGGACTGGCTGCCGTGCAGCTTTCATCATTTCTTTTAGCGTACGGTCGAAATTGTTGGCGTGTATCTAATCGCGCTGTAATCGTCGTCATTTCGCAGTCCTCAACAGCTGTAACCGATCTGCAGCGCGCAGTTTATCTTGTACGCACGTTCGCAACTTGCTACAACACGTATGGGTAAGGGTATTTACACGCGACGTTTTCGAAATTTCAACTTCTCTGAGCGTCGCTGTTGTTGTTACACGATTCGACGAGTCAATTATTATCGGAACATGCGACGCGAATGACCAGTCGAAACAGCAGATCAAATCAACTGCAACCAGATGACTTAAGAGAAGGTCATTCAGTAGTGAAGGTGTGTACACATCGCGTAAAATCTGCCCATCAGCCAGATAGGCCTAGAAATTTTCCAACGTACGGGTACGTTGTACAAACGCCTCGAGTTGAACGTGGAAAAAGAGTCGCGAAGAACGTCTTGGCTCGTGTTTCAGTCAAAAGCGTACTTCTGACAACTTCTTCAAGTGGGGCACTTGTAGCGGTGTACCGAAGCAGTTGTACTCTGTTACTATGGATGCGATTTTTAAATATCACGCGTAACTTCCGCAAGATTATCGGAGATTCTCGACAAAAATGTGTCTTTAAGCTCGATCGAGTAACATTGCAATTGTAAGGGTAAGCGTAGTAGGCCTCGATTCTGCGAGCTGCAAAAATCATCGTCGATACGAGGATGCGCTGCGCTTCTGCGGAAGGCCTCGAATAACTAACTGTAGCTGTAACCATTGCGGAGCTGACCCTACGGAAAAGGATTACGCCCCGGCTACGTGCGGACTGTAGTGAAATACTCTTGCAGAATGCGAGAAGAGAATACCCGCCTATAAGATGTAATTGATTTTATCGCAGACGACTCAAAATCTTATGGAAAGACTATCTTACGAGTCAAAGTGGTCTTGGCAAGAATAGGAAACGAATGAAAAATCCTATACTAGAAGTCATCGAAGATAGGAGGAAAATAAAGTGCATTTTTCGAGTTTATTGCCCTCGCGATCAAGACTCAAAAGAGTCCCGCTACCAGTGTGGATAAGGCCATTGTCCTCTACAACTTTGCTTCATTACTTCAGACTAAATGCAAGTTCACCTGCAGTATTGTACTGTAGTCTGTGAAAGTGTTGCGTCAATGTTTTTGGAAAATGGTGGCGTGGCTGCCGGGTACAGCTTCATTTCTTACAAATTGCAAATCACGCGAAAATCTCGAGTATCTGGTGAACTGATGTTGCAAGGAATTCTTCGCAACCGTATGTATCTACGGGTTGCTTGTATGCACATTAGCGAATACCTCTACCTAGGTCTAACGTAAATAGTAGATATAGATAGGAGGTAGAGAGGTACATAGGCGTCCAGATAGTAGTGGTTTTTTGTGCGAATAGGTGCAGTGTGATGTGCCGAGCAAATCTATACAAAAATAAACTCGATACGTACGTGTTCGCGTACCGTAGGTAAATGTACGCGTTGGTAAGGCACCTACGTAGGTGGAATCGAGACGAGACCATTAGAGACCATTGGAGACCAAACAAGTGCTCGAATCGAATACTTACTGATAAAGTTATAGCAATTGAAAAATAAACCATCAACCAGTAAGTATGGTACGCTACGTACACTGTATATGTACGTACTATAAACGAAACCTTACATGCATATCTAGCTCTAGGTAGAGTATAGCTAGATACCACTTCTTGTACAATGTACTATGTAGTATACGATATACACAGAGGTATACCATAACCATACCTGTGTATATCGTATACTTGTACTTATATCATCTATAATATAAGTACATACAAGTAGGTAGTGGGTACACTATACCCAGCCAAAGTTTACAGTGTGTAAAGTAAAGACCTTTCCCTCGATGCACTTACAACTACATAGCCTAATAGACTGCCACAGTACACGACGCCTCTCGTGTACGCGACCAGTATATATTTTCGTGTTCACACGCATCGTTTTTAATTCTCTCGTACCTGTACCTGTACCTGTACCTGTACCTGTACCTGTTTACGTCGTCTAGTCTCCTCAGTGTGTAAACTGTAAACCTAGTACCTAGTACCTCTACCTGTACGTACTATGTACTCGCATCTGAACGTGGACTGTAGCCCATTTCTTATAGGCAGGTTGACGTCCACGAAATGGATATCTCTTCCGGTATGTATCAGATTTTCGATTCCACTAAGAAGTACCTACGTACGAGTATATGTCTAGAGCTAGACCTAATCTATGTAGACATATCCAGTCCACCTGTTCCTAAACTTACGGCGATACCGTATCGTAGCCTTTGTTTTTTCTTCTTCTCGTCTTAATGAGCTTACCGGTATATGTTGTAGCTCAACAGACAAATTAGGTGAGCTACTACTACTGCTACTACTACTATAAGTCGATCAATCGAAGCTTCACAAAAGCGGATTGCTAAAGTCTCAATCAACACAACACCTCACCTGTAGTGAGTGAGATGGTAAATGATGGAAGTTGTGTGTGATCAGTGGCGTAGCTGGGGGGGAAGGGGGGTTGGGCAAAGATTCCCCGGGTGGCAAATTTCCAGGGGCGGAAGATTTTTAGAGGTGGCAATTTCAGAACAGAATTCACAAAAAATAAGGTTTTCATGTTCACTAAAAATCTCATTTGTTTGTGTAAATATAATTTAAATGTTGTGACGAAGA